>CAUYLG010016511.1:0-101204 GCA_963573385.1 Cacajao melanocephalus
GACAATACTCACCCCCTCCGCACCTGATAACACTTATCAGGAGGCCGGACGTCCTACTGGCGCCTGCCTTCTCCATGCAGGCTCCCCACACCCACTCCTGCATTCCACCCCTAGCCCCACACTCAGCACTAAATCATACTGTTAGCCCAAAATTCAAAAATCCCACTGAGAGCCTAACCAATGGCAGTTCGGCAAGTCTAGGCCCAGTCTCTCTCTCTGACCAATACAGGTGCCCATGCTTTGTTTCCTCACTGGTCAATCTGTTACCTGCTCCAGCCCACCTGTGGGTACCCCTGCTGGGCTGCCAATGGCAACTTGCCAAGTCCAGGTCCAGTCTTTCTATGACCAATGCAGTTGCCCATGCTTTGTTTCCCCACTGACCAATCTACTGCCCTTACCCCTTGTAAAACCCCATGCCCAGAACGGCTGGGCGCGACTTCTCTGGCCCCTTCTCTGGACCACAGAATCTCGCCCGGGAGCTGAATAAACTGGAATTTAGTTTTCCTTATACTGGCCTCAGTTTCCTAATTTTAAACTCGACAATAAGCCTTCCATCTTCCACCAGTGACAGTAATATTTGTGTACTTTGGACCCAAGACATTTTTCCCCAGCTCTCAAACGTCATTGCAGGCTTTTAAAACTCTCAGAGATGGAGACAATGATAGGATGACCCTGATGAGTAAGGATGGAAAATAAACAGAAGGAAGCTAAGTCCATTTACAGCCGTCACTCACAACACCCTTGTGAAATAAAAGGGGAGAGCATTTAAATTACGACATTTGCAAGAGAGGCAGAAGGTAAGAGTCAACAAAATACAAAGCGGTAAATTTGTGGGGAAAGAAAATACAATTACATGGAAAATGTGAATGAGAAGGCTAGTGAGAATTATTGGAAAAAATTAGAAATTTGCAAGAGCAGGTTGTAACATAAACATGAAGTTAGCAAGAATGATAACTGATACAGGTGTTGTAATGGAGCGAGCATAGAAAGTCAAACACCAAGACGAAAGTATGCCAAATTGCAGGGTCTTTATTGCCGGCGGCCACGGGGGACTTGTGTCTCTCGAACCCGTGGCCCCGAAAGGAGGGTGTCAAGACCTTTTATATCCGTAAAACCACCTCAGGGGTGAGGGTGAGGGGCGGGGGTGGGGGTGATGGACTTCAGACATTCCAAGGGCTAGTGGATTCTGTAAATCACCTCCTGGGTGGAGATGAGGGTGAGGGGCTCCGGACGTTTGGAGGACCAGGGGACTTTTGACATTCTGTTACTTAAGTGGTTCACAAAAGTCAAGGTAAGCATTTGTTTACACATTGTCTGGGAAGGGTGGAAATTACAGTCCTTAATTACTTATTACAAGTCACAGGGACCAAGATGGCGTGGGTTTGGACTGCTTGCCTGTCACATTTGGGTTACAGAGAGCAGTTTCAACAGAAAGCTGAGGTATTGGTTGAGGTATGCAGGTTTATGGGGCTTTTTAACATGTCACACAGGAGGTTTGGTTTTTTTAGTTTGAGAACATGGAGGAAGTTGGATCATGAAGTTTCTGATGTCAATTTCTTGTGTCTTCTTGCTGTGTAACTGCCATGGAAGGCACGTGGACTTTTTACATGACCTCCACAGAAAAATTGGAGACAAAACAAAAATAGTTGGTCATTTGCTCTTAAAAGAAGGATGGTTAGGAATAGTTTTACAGTTCAATGCTTTCGAGCTTAACTCTAAAAAGAGAAGACATGACAGCAGTTGAGATGTAAATTTCAAATTCCCTCTGTTCAAGTGGAAGGGTTCCTGGAAATGGGATGCTCAGACAAAGAAAAAAAAAATTCCCAAATCAAAGTGTGACATGGTAAAAGCCCCATAAAACTGCATACCTCAACCATACCTTGGCTTTCTGTTTAAACTGCTCTCTGTAACCCATAATGTGACAGGCAAGCAGTCCAAACCTACGCCATCTTGGCCCCTGCGACTTGTAATTTCCACCCTACCCAGACAATGTGTAAACAAATGCTTATCTTGACTTTTGTTAACCGCTTAAGTAACAATCAGAATGTTAGAAGTCCCCTGGCCCTTGGAATGTCCACAGCCCCACACCCTCATCTCTGCCCAGAAGATGATTTATAGAATTCACTAGCCCTTGGAATGTCTGAAGCTCCTCACCCCTACCCCCGCCCCTCACCCTCATCTCCGCCCAGAAGGTAATTTACGGAATCCACTAGCCCTTGGAATGTCTGAAGCCCCTCATCCCCATCCCCACTCCCCACCCTCACCCCCGAGGTGGTTTTAGGGGTATAAAAGGTCTTGACACCCTCCCTTCAGGGCCACGGGTTGGAGAGACGTGAGTCCTCCGTGGCTGCCGGCAATAAAGACCCTTCAATTTGGCATATTTTTGTCTTGGTGTTGACTTTCTATGCTCGGTTCAGTATAACAAAAGCATGTAAAGAGCATGGCAAAGAAGATTGCTGAGAAGGTGGAGAGGGTTGAAGATTTAAAATGGACCTTCAGGCAAGTTTGATGCAGGAAACTATGAAAATATTGAGGTCCCATCAGAGACAGAGGGTTTGACTTCATCTCACTCTGTCTCCTCTGCTTGTGTTTTCTTAACAAATGTCTGCATGTGAGGCAGACAACATACAAAAATCTATACTTAAAATAGAAATGATTGGGCTCTAAGATAATGGAATGTCTCCGTTTTCTGAGGTAACTGCTCTGATTATTTGTCACAGTCGAGAAAGAATTTACAACACAGGCACACACAAGGAGTGTGGGTTTAGGAGAAGAAAGTTTAATAGACAAAAAAGAAGAGAGAGAAAAGCCTTCTTCACGCTGAGAAAGCGGGTTGCCCAAGAGAGGGTCTCCAGTCTGTGATGGAATGAAATCAATTTTGTACAGGGGCTTGAAGGGGCAGTGATTGATTTACATAGGGCCCAGGTGATTGATTTGACAGGTATGTCATTTATATAGCCCCAAAACACTGGCCCTCCCATCCTAGTCTTTTATTATGCAAATGTAGCTTCTACTTGGCAGCTCGCCATGATACCTATACTTGTGGTTTTACCTAGAGGCTGCCAAAACACTGGCACACGTGGCGACAAGGAAGAAAGGGCAAGCAGTGCCATGTTGAAAGTACCTGGCTTCCAGGCATAGCTGATGACATTACGTATAAAAGCTCCTAGTTTGTGTATCTATGCCTGACTTTTCAGGCTGCTTTCTGTTAGAAGAAATGGTTTGGGGCTGCTTTTTATTAAAGGAAAATTCCACCAAGAACTTTTACCCTTTCTGGCTGCCTAAAAATAATTTCTTAATAACTCTTATATTGTTTTGTGTCTGTGTGTGTGCATGTGCATGTGTGTTTTGGTTTTTTTTGTTTATTTATTTATTTATTTTTGAGACTAAGTTTCACTCTTGTTGCCCAGGCTGGAGTGCAATGGCACGATATCGGCTCACCGCAACCTCCGCCTCCCAGGTTCAAGCGATTCTCCTGCCTCAGCCTCTCAAGTACCTAAGATTACAGGCATCCACCACCACGCCTGGCTAATTTTGTATTTTTAGTAGAGATGGGGTTTCTCCATGTTGATCAGGTTGGTCTTGGACTTCCGACCTCAGGTGATTCGCCTGCCTTGGCCTCCCAAAGTGCTGGGATTATGCGTGAGCCACTGCACCTGGGCAACTCCTGTATTAATAAGAGTTTAGGAAATGATAAAAAAAAGGCCACTGAAATGAAAGTGGGAGAAGGCTCAAATGCTGAGAATTAACATCTGCCATTTATTGAGCACCTACTGGGAACTTGCCACTCAAATTTTCTGCCAAACACCTAAGTCTGAATAACCATATTTGTTTGTCAAGTAAAAATCATTTCCACAAAACAGCGTCTATTTCAGCTTGTGACTCAAGCAATTGTACAAATAAGTTGTAGTGGAAGAAGAATATAATGACCACTAGTAGAGTTTGGTGCCACTGCTTTGATTGGTGCTGAGGTTACAGTGGTTTTACCATTATTGCTTTTGTATAATACCATGTGAACCCAGAATATCTGAGACAGGTCTCAGTTAATTTAGAAAGTTTATTTTGCCAAGGTTGAGGATGTGCCCATGACACAGCCTCAGGAAGTTCTGATGACATGTGCCCAAGGTGGTCGGGGTACAGCTTGGTTTTGTACATTTTAGGGAGACGTGAAACATCAATCAATAAATATAGGAACTACACTGGTTCTGTCTGGAAAGGTGGGACAACTTGAAGCAAAGGCAGGAAGACTCAAAGTGAGAAGGGAGCTTCCAGATCACAAATAGGTGAGACACAAATGGTTGCATTCTTTTGAGTTTCTGATTAGCCTTTTCCAAAGGAGGCAATCAGATATGCATCTATCTCAATGTGCAGAGATGAGCAGAGGAGTGACTTTGAATAGAATGGGCTTCAGGTTTACCCTAAGTAGTTTCCAGCGAGTTTTCCTTAGTGATTTTGGGGGCCCAAGATATTTTCCCTTCACACTATTAACATTAATGTTAATATAGAGAAAAGGCAAATAAGATTTTAGTGTTCTTATGATATTGATCTCATTGACCCCTTTAAGTGTCTTGTGGACCCTCACCCAAGGTGTCTATGAACCACACTTTTGAGAACCACTCCTTTGCATGATATCTATCTTGCTCACATTGCAGGTCTCATCTCCTATCACTCTCTGCTTGACTCTTCAAGTTCCCCCCACTAAAGGACATTTATATCAGGTCTTCCTGAAAAGCTCTGCCCACTGGTGTCCTGTTGTTATCAGATCTCAGCTCAAATGGCACCTTGCAAAGACACTTTCTGTGATCACCCAGTTTAAAGAACACCCCTTACCGGTAGTCATTCCCTATTACTTTATCCTGCTTTATTTTCTAGAAAAATTGTTATCATTTGATATTAGTTTATTTTTTGAATTCAAGGAATTGAACTATCTTGTTCATTTCCATATCCCTATCTTTTAAAACAGTATAGTCAAACTTCAATACTTATTGAATAAATAGATTTAAAAAGGATATTGAGGAATGAAAAAGAAAAGGTGAATATGACAGTTATTTGAATAATATAAAGCCTTACAAAGTTGTTTACTATAGTTTTCAATATTAATCTCCTGATGACTATGATCTCCTGATGATTATTTCCTATTTTTTAAATGTTATTACAATCAGACTTTAATATTCTCTATGTTGGATGCAACGAGTTCTAAATTTCTCTTCAAAGAATCAGTATGTCAGTATATTCAGTTTTTGTCCTCTGTTTTAAAGTTTAACTTCTTCATAGTTTCAGTAAACGACCTTTTCTGCCAGTTCTGTAGTAGTTCACATCTGTTCCCCTGGTCACCCTGCTCTGTCCTGACTCACCCTGATTACCTGCTTTGACCTGAGTCATCCCTGGCTATTTTCTCTTACTAAGTCACCTTTAGTTATCTGTTCTGTAACCATGCTTCCCACCAAACTGCTTACCCCGTCACTCTGGGTGATACTACTGCTCACTTTAAAATAGCCAGTCAGAATTAGCTTAGCCTGTGTGGTCCAACCTTAACCAGTAGGATAATGACACAGCAGTAGGGGCTACCTGTGTCAGGGATAAGAAGCCTTTCCCTTCCCCTGTTTGGGTATGTGCTCACCATTGCTCCATCTGTGAGACACACTCTTCTATAGAAGTAAATTGCCTTGCTGAGAAAATTTATATTTGTGTGCTGCTTCTTTTGTGGCATCAAAAATTTACGTATAACAATTGGTGGCCCATATGAGGAAAAGCTATTCTCTTCTGTGCAATCTCAGGTCCTCTCTTGTGAGAAGACATGTCCTGCTGCCTCACTGCAGTGGCCTCAGGGGTAAGGAATCAAGACCCATCTGATATGATGAACAAACCCAGACTCTCAGCAACGCAGGAGAAGAAGGCCTACAAATACTGCTGCAACCAGGTAACTCAGTGCACAGTCCAAGGAAAAGATGCTGCTGGAGCCGGTAAAGTATTTCATTGGTGGCTGGGGCTAAGGTAAGAAAAACCACAAGGGGGCAGTAAAGTATTCCTTGGTCGGAAAATACCAAGGCAAGGAAAGCTGCTGGGGGTGGTGAAGTATTCCTTGGTTGGGGTGACTTGGAGGTTAAAAAGGGGCGAGACATCTCTATTAGGGGATATTAAACTTCACACAAACCTCCAGTAGTAGAGGAGGTGAGAAATTTCCAGTAGGGGAAATTGGGCCTCACCCCAAAAGGTGAGACATTTTCAGTAAGGGAAATTGAACCTCACCCCAAAACCATCAAGATGGGAAATAACCCAAGTAAGGTAAGAGATAAAAGAATAAAGCTAGCAACAATTTTTGCCTAATAGTCCCCTAGGCCTAATGTTAAAACATTAAAATAATAATAATAATAAAAAGAAAACAATACCCTATTCCTTTAAATGCCAAGGTAAATTTAAAACCTATAATTAATAATTAAAGGTCTTTTCCATGATTGGCTTCTTGAACTTTTTATGTCTCCCTATAACACTCCAGTACTGCCTGTAAAGAAGCCACATGGTTCATACCAGTTAGTGTAAGACTTTAGAACTATTGATCAGGTAGCCAAACAGGAGGCTGTTTCTTAGCTGTACAACTGGCCTGCTTTATAGCTAGGTAAAACCTTGGATACATGGAGTTAAATGCTAGAATAAGTCAGACTTTATCTGCACTCCTGTCTAGGTCCTAGGCTCTACACCCAGCACATAATTAAAATCCCAAACTTACAAGGTTTTCAACAAAAGTAAAGTTTTCTGAAAGTTAACAGTGTAACATGTATTATTCTAACTTCCAATCTTGTAGCCTTAGGCAGTCTAGTCCACAGACATAAAGGAAGTTTGCTTTGGGAAAAAAAAAAACAAAACAGTAATCATCTTTGACAAAAAGAGAAAAAAAGGAGGGAATGTATGTAAAAAGAATCTTACATGGTAAATTCTTGTCCTAAAGTAAATTAACTAACTGGTTGTTTAAAGAAAGGGATGTTTACAGCAAGTCAGAAAGTTAAGAAATGTCAAAGATTGTCTGTGAAAGTTGTGAAAAATGTTATAAAAGAGAATTTATGTAAGAAATGTTGTATAATTTAAAAGTAATTAGGCCTCCTAAATGTAAACCTATTGAAGAAACAGTTTATGTGCAAGATGTGTAAGGAAATTGTAATTCTTTGGTAAAAGAATTATAAAGAGGCATAAGAATGTAGATTTTTATCTATATTAAAAGGTTAAAAATTGTTTTAAAGGTTTAAGCAAATTTTGAAATGTTAATTGTAAAGGAAATTCTGTGTGTAAACATATTGACTAAAGTTAAAGGGATATCATCCAGTTTTTCTGTAAACTGGACATTAAAATAAAAGCACAATGGGTTTTTTTTAAAGCACTAACCTGTTCTCCTATAGGTATCTCATAAATGAAGGAGGACCAAAGCAGAATTCAAGATAAAGACTAAAGATTCTGTTTGAAAGAAGGGGTCAGGGGGCTCTTTGCTTCTAGTGAACAAAGGCCCTGAGCTTTTACAGCCCTTCATACTTATTAAGTAAAGTGAATAGGGAGGAGATGGTGATTGTATGTCAGCTACTTGATTTATGTTGGCAGTTGATTTATCACAGGTACTGCTTCCCTTGTTCAACAGGTTCCAGATATTCAGGTAGATAACCTCAAGGAGCACAGATAACCTCAAGGAGCGTGGGACCTGGGATGTGACTGCCCTCAACATTCCTTCTGGCAGCAGGTGCAGTTTGTCAATTTGCTAGCGTCCTGCTTTCATGAGAACAGTTTGCTGTTTGCTCATATAGCCTCCACAGGTATGTTGAGTTGGTCATGCCCCACATTCTTGGGGTCACTAGCATCTCCTCCATTTAGTTTTTACCTTAATTGAATGAAGGTAATTCCAGGCTGGGCAGCTTTCAATTGCCAATTTCTGGTCCATCTGATCCTAGAGACTGCAAACAGAAAACAGAGACATAATAGCATTATTCCTGTAATGATAAAAGAAACATTGAGATTATGCTTAAGCTAAGTCCAAGGGTTAAGGCTCTCCAAGCCCTGCTGGAATTCTGTCCAAGCTTCTAAAGAAGGCTGATACTCTTGAGTTTACTTATTCAAGTCAAGAATTTTGTTTTGTAAATTACTGATATCAAAAGTAACATTGAATGTAAAAGTTCCTTGTAAATGAGCCTTTACAAGGTTCCATGGATATTCACTTTCATTGTATTATAAATCAGTTACACAAATGTGATTATGGTTAAAATGACAGCACAATTGCTTTGTACTCATTCTCCTACCCACAAAACAGTAGTCTTTGGCATTGCTACTTCTGTTTGTAATTCAGCATTAATTTTATTTTGGAGCATCCATGCCTGGTCGCTGTACATGTCCTGTTTTCTACATATTGGGCCATTTGAATTGAACTATGTAGTGCTACTGAGGACACTACAACAGAAGTTATTAATGTGACTGAGGATACTGTGGCAAAAATGATCATGCCTGAGACTCTACGAGCACAATGAGTGACCTGGGTAAGAAGAAGTTTCACAAAATGTAAAGCAGGGGTAGCAGCCCATGGTTCAGACAAATTGACAGGAATCCATAATCCAGGAATACGATTAAAAATTATTAGGGTGGATATGTTGTGTGTTTATATAGTACTATGATTAAGGCAGTGATACAACTGACAAGAGACACAAGTCAGTTGAGTGATGTTTACCTGGAGCTGACCCTTCTTAGCTGCTAGAAAAACATAAGGATTGAAAACACAAGCCATAAATTGAGTGGTAATGTTTCTAACAAAGGTGATATTAAAGCTACGTTGAACAGAATTACTATTACTGAATAGTGTTCCAACCCAAACGCTACCATTCATAAATGGGAGCACTGCTTTCCAAATTGACTCCTGAATTGGGCCCCTTTTTCCTAGATAATGCCACTGAGGTCAGGGTGGGCTAAAGCCAGTGCCATGCCAAGCAAGTCGTGCTGCAGATTGGGATTGAATCCCAGTTCAATGTGACGAATAGGTGCTGAAGGTCCGCCACTAGTGCCAACAAAGTTTATGCCAAGAGGTTTGATTTACATCTTCCTTGTCTAACTGGCCACAAGGACCCCAGTCAATAATGTCTCTTATTAACATGGATTGTTGTCTGGCCAGGGGGCCAAGACACTGGGCCTAAGGACGGGGTGAGAATTTTCGAAGGGAGTCCATTTTGCGTAATCAATACAATTTGAGTGATGGGGCCAGAAGGAATTAGTGAACACACCAGTAATATTAACAGAGCTGAGGGCTAATAAATACATAGTTTTCCCCTGATGACTTAACCATGCCTGAGATTGGACTGCAAGATAGCTATGGTTGAGTAATGTATCCATGGTGATATATAAAGGGAGTCCTTCTAAAGGAGCAGCGTAACTGATACTATTGTTCTGGGAGTTCAATTGTTCTGTGTCTGGGGGAGTCAGGGGTCCCGAAACCCATGCTCCCTGATCATCATATATTTCAGGAGGAGTATCACTCCAGAGTACCAGTCGCACTGCTAGGGGCTTGGGAATATATGCCCAAAATGTTTTTGACTCTACACGGGGGAAACATACCGCATAGGGACGCTACAGCTAGCATTGCCAAGAACATGGAGTCAGAGGTTTTTGCCTGAACCTGGCGCTCCAGCAGTTTCTTAGCTTCCTGCGTGGTTTTCTTGATCTGTCCCCATGTTATGGGTTTGGTTGTCATTGTAACTCTGGTCGGCCCTTGTTCCATCTTCGCATTCAGACCCATTGGCTCATGGCTCATACTGGAGGGACTGGGCCCGTGGTTGGCTACCATGGATCCTGCCAGTCTCCTGTTCCATTGTCGCACACACCTGGAGGGCACCTACACGGTTTGCCCATCTCCTGTAAAAACACAAGCATACCCTCATCCCCATGCCAGCAAATCCATTGTCCTTCTTCCAGGGATTTCCATGACACTTTTGGATAAACTTGCCTCTTTTCCTCTAACACTCGCCAATGTCTTTCTGCTGGAGTCTGACCATCCATACCAGGAGTCAAAAAATTTAAAGTAAACAAGGCTAAATGTAATTTTGTTTGAGGTGGTAACTGGTCTCCTATTCCCCCTTTTTGCTTTTTCAATATTCATTGCAGTGTTTGATGTGCCCGCTCAATAATCCCTTGTCCTCAGGGATTGTATGAAATTCCTATTTTGTGTTTGATTGCCCACAATTGTAAAACATTTTGAAAAGCATGACTGACATAAGCGGGTCCATTGTCAGTTTTGAATTGTTTAGGGACCCCCATATGGGCAAACAATGACAGACAGTGTCATTGAACTTGACCAGCTGTTTCTCCTGTTTGACATGTGGCATGTAACGACTAGATATCTATAGTTACATGAACATAACTGAGCTTGCTGAAGACTGCTATATGTGTAACCTTCATCTGACAAATTTCATTTGGAGCTAAGGCTCATGGGTTACATCCTTCCATCGGTGTAACACCAGGGATATGTTGGCAGGTGGGACAGGCTTGCACAATGCCTCAAGCCTGGTTGTGAGATAAGTGAAACATGCGAGTGAGGGCAGAGGTGTTTTGATGTAATAATGCTTGGGAAGCTTGGGTCTGTTGAAATACATAACCAATTAGCTTATCTGCTTTCTCATTGCCTAGAGATAATGGCCCAGGAAGTTATGTGTGTGATCGAATATGAGCAATATGAAAAGGAGCAGCATGAGAACGTATAACTTGTTGAAGTCTTAGAAATAAGTTAAGCAGTTCTGGTTCTAGGGTGCTTTTAATAATGGCAGTCTCAAAGCAACAGGCTACATTTACAACATAGGCCAAATCACAGACAATATTGATAAGAGATAAAACTGAGCTGAAGAACCTGAATAATTGCCAGTAATTCTGAACGTTGGGCTGAAACTCCAAGGGTCTTGATTATTTGAGTATATTTAGGTCCATAAATAGCTGCACAGACTTTAGAAGAGCCATCAGTAAAATAAATCTGTCCACCTGGAATAGACTTGTGATGGGTAATCACAGGGAGGATGAAAGGGTGGACTTTGTAAAATTGCAAAATCTTATCTGATGGATAATGGTTATCCATAACTCCTACAAAATCTGTGAGAGTGATTTGCCATGCAGTCAACATTTCCCAGCTTGCAACCTACTGTTGAGAATCCAAGGGAACAACAACCTTATCAGGATCATATCCTGCAAGTATGTTTGATCTCTGTCTGCCCATTGTTATAAGTTATGTGATTAAAGAAAGATAAACTTGCAAAGATTTTATTGTCTGATTGGATAGAAATCCATTCTATTACCATTATAGTTTTGTCTATGAATTGACCTAAAAGTCCCGTTGGAGAATAGGGAGTGGGAAGAATAAACAAAAGCAGAGGCTTCTGTGGGTGGAGTTGGGAGGCATGTCGTTCCTGAAGCATTTGTTCTATAAGCTGCAACTCAGCTTCTGCCTCCTTAGTAAGTTGTTGGGGAGAATCTAATGAAGAATCTCCTTGGAGTGTTTGATAGAGGTGTTTGAGTTGATAAGTAGCAATACCTAGCGTTGGGCACAGCCAATTAATATCCCCTAATCATTTCTAGAAATCATTCAGAGTTTGTCATGTGTCTCTGCGAAGAACTACCTTTTGAGGCTGATATGGAGAGGTTGCTCCCTTCTCAGGAGCTATTTTGAGATTCCATTTAGTCAAGGCTCATTTTATTTCTCTAAATAGCTGGTGTAATACTTGATTTGTAGGAGTGGCCAAAAGAATATCATCCATATAATGAATAATGTAGGGGTGGGAGACACGCTCAGAGGCTCCTTCAATGCTTTTCCTACAGAATGCTGGCATAACGTAGGACTGTTGAGCATGCCTTGGGGTAAAACTTTCCACTGATAGCAAGACGCAAGTTCTCTTTGATTAATAGAAGGCACAGAGAATGCAAATCGAGGCTTGTCCTTCTCATGCAATGGGTATAGTTAAAAAAAACAGTCCTTGAGATCTGTAACTACAAGAGGTCAATCTCCTGGAATGGCTGTTGGGGATGGTATACCTTGCTGCAAGCACCCATTGGTTTAATCTGTGCATTAATAGCTCTCAAGTCATGTACAAGTTGCCATTATCCTGATTTTTTCGGAATCACAAATACTGGCGAATCCCAAGGGCTAACTGATTGTTCTATATGACCTGCATTAAATTGTTCTTTACTAGCTGATGAAGCTGAGTCAGTTTCTCCTGTGATAGGGGCCATTGATCCACCCATACAGTGTTATCAGTCAGCCACTCTAATGGCAAAACGGTGGGTGGAGGAGAAGTATCAATGACGCCTATTAGAAATCCTGAAAGCCCAGCCCTTTTCTATTTGTTTGCCCAGTTACAGATATTAGATCACGGCTTCCCTACAGGGACTTTCCTAAGCCTTTTCCGCTCTGATAACCCATCTTTTTCAACATTTTAAATCCTGGATTATCAATTTTCTCATTTGTAAGTCTCATATCCCATACTATAATTAAGTCTTGGCCCCGTAGATTAACAGCGATATTTGCAACACAAGGTTGAAAAAGTAAGTACGTGATTGGCCAGCTGGACCAAGACAGGGTAAGTTCAGTACTCTGCTGAACGCTTCAAGCTGTTCCTATTCTCACTAAGGATGTAGAGGTTAATTGCAATGGCCAAGATAGGGGCCAGTTATTTTTAGATATTACTGATACATCCGCTCCTGTGTCCATAAACCCATAGAATTTCTTTCCTTTAATTTGCACTACACAGGTGGGCCGATTAGAAGCTATGGGTTGGGATAGGTAAATTTCCCTTGTAGTTGTACTCCCAAATCCTTGATTTCCTCATCTCCCTTTTCGTGAAGAAGGGTGTGATTTGCAGGGAATAAGCAATAGCTGAGCAATATATTCCCCCAGTTCAAAGACCCAGAGGTCCTGTGACATTATAATTACTTGAATTTCTCCTTCATAGTCAGAGTCCACAACTCCAGGGACAATGGTAATGTCTTGTAAATTAAGACAGCTTTTACCCAAGATTAATCCCATATATTCTGTTTGCAAAGGTCCCCAAATGCTGGTGGAATTTTGGTGGGTTTTTCTCTTCCAACCAACATGACTGGTTCTCTTACTGGGAGATCTAATCTTGCATTTCCGGGTGTTCCTGAGGAGAGGGAATCAATGTTCCTCTGGGGACCTGCCCCTGAACTGGGGTTGTGGTCTGGATGGGGAATACCCTCATTGTTTGAGGGGCCTGGATCCAGACCTCCTTTTCATTTCCTGACAGGGGAGTGCCATTCTGATGAAATTTTGAGCAGCACTGATTAGCCCAATAGCTTCCTTTATTAGAGCAAGGGCATATTCCTGGTGTTTTTTCTGTCAGCAGAGGTACTGCATTATAAGATTCCTTCTGCCCATTAGTCTGATGGCATTCCTTTTTAAAATGCCCAGTTTTTCCACAGTTTTAACACTTTTCCACTTTAGGGTTTGATTCTTGGCGTTTTTAAGGTTTGTTTACTACTAAATTAGCCATGGCTTGAGCTAGCACTGTAGAACGATGAAACTCAGTTCCCACATCCTTACAGGCTTTGAGATAATTTGCCAAGTTTTTTGTGCATTTTACCAGTACCAATGCATGTTTACAATCCGCATTTGCATTTTCAAAGGCTAAAGACAGAGTAAGCATTTCTGCGGCAACCATATGAGGAATCTGGTGCTGCACTGTCTCTTGTAGTCATACGATAAAATTTGCATAGGGTTCTTGTGATCCTTGCATAACATATAGAAAACATTGCACTGGCCCTCTTCCTCAGAGATGGTGGCCCAGGCACATTTGACAGCTAAGGCACACTGATGGTAAGCAGCATCTGGGAGTGCCAATTGCTGCACCAGATCTGAATAAGGACCACTATCTAATAGCATATCCTCTGTAATATTTCCATGTCCCATGGCACGATTCTGTCTAGCCTGGTCTGCACACATTTCTTGCCATTTTAGAGTCCATGTCAAATATGCACTAGTAGACAAGCAAGTACAAGGTAAATGCTTTATATCAAAAGGTGGAAGGTGCATAGCACTGAATACAGATTTTAGCAATCCTAAAGTAAATGGGCTCTGTACTTCATTATTAACCACACTAGCTTTTAATTCTTTTAATAGCTTAAATTCTACTGGAGTGTGTTCATGAACAAGTTGTTGTGGATTGTTTGGATCGGGTCTTATGGTGATAGGAAAAGCGCAAGGACCTATGGGCTCTCCAGCTATAGCTGCAGTGTGCAGAATTTTTTGTACTGGAGTCTGTATTTCTGCTACTGAAGGAGGCAGTGCAGACCAGCTCTCCTCCTCTCTCTCCTGTTTCTCACTTTATTGGGTGCTGTTGGTGAGACAGAAAGCTCTTTTAATTTTTGAGAGTCAGAGCATGGCTCCTGCTGTCTGATTAAATAAGAAGGGGATAATGGCAGGAGGACAGTACGGACCAAACTCCAAGCAAAGAAAACAGAGGGATCTACTTTAAGACCTTTTTGATGAGCCTGTCTCAAACCTTCTCCTATGGCCCCAATTTTCCACATCGAGAGTGACTGTTTGTGGAAACCATGAGTTATGTGTAATGACTTCCTGTAGAAGCTTAGTGTTTGAAAATTGACCTGAGCACCAGATTCTTTTGGTAAAACTTTAAATAACTGTGCATAATGTTGCTCCTCAATAGACAAATTCTGCCCCATGTTACCCTGATTCAAAAACTTCCCCACTCCCAGTGCCTCTTTAGGGCACTGACCTTATATCACGCTGGTAGATTCATCCCGGGGTTCCTCTTCTGTCTGATCAGTTTTACTACCTCTGCTCCCGCAGACCTTCTTCGTTCAGGTCCTTGTATCTCAGGTCCCTGTTCGGGCCCCACTTGCTGTAGTTATCTCATGAATGAAGGAGGATGATCGCAGAATTGAAGACAAAGACAAAAGGTTCTGTTTGAAAGAAGGGGTCAGAGGGCTCTTTGCTTTTAGAGAACAAAGGCCCTGAGCTTTTACAGCTCTTCAGACTTATTAAGTAAAGTGAATAGTGGGGAGTCAGTGATTGTCTGTCAGCTACTTGATTTATCACAGGTACTGCTGCCCTTGTTCAACAGGTTCCAGATATTCAGGTAGATAACCTCAAGGAGCACAGATAACCTCAAGGAGCATGGGACCTGGGATGTGACTGCCCTCAACATTCCTTCTGATGGCAGACCAGATGCAGTTTGTCAATTTGCTGACATCCTGCTTTCACAAGAACAGTTTGCTGTTTGCTCATACAGCCTCCAGAGGGAATGAGTTGGTCATGCCCCATGTTCTTGGGGTCACCAGCACTGTTCTTTAACAAAAATTATAAAGGGTTCAAAAGAGTCTATAAAAATCTTACCTTATGGTCAGACATTAAAATTGCATAAATATGTCTGCAAGGTTTTATCAAAATTGAGTTTAACATTAATAGCACACTAATATAAAGGTGAAATTTAGCTTATCTAGCATAAAATCATACAAGAAGCATTGTCAAATATAAAATGGTGTTTGGCTTTTTTTGGTTTAAACACTAATAAAAATAGGTGCTAAAGAGAATTCAGAAGGAAAATGGATATTGCCAGACTAGAAAGAAATATTATCTAAACCCCTTATAAGGGAAATCTTGTTCCAACTGCATCAAGGGATCCATTGGGGTTTCCAGGCCATGTGTGATGCAATTCTCAGAGTTTATGGGTGTATAGGAATGGCCAAACAAGTCACAGACAGTTGCTTAGTACATAAGAAAAATAATAAACAAGCTATAAATAGATTACCCCTTGGGGGAAGGAGTGCAGGCTTAAGACCATTCCAAAGCATCCAAGTTGATTACACGGAAATGCCTCCAATTGGTCTTCTAAAGTATCTATTAGTAATAGTAGATCACCTTAATCATTAGATAGAAGCAATTCCCTTTTTAAGTACAACTGCTGATAATGTAGTCAAGGCATTAGTTGAAAATATTATACTCAGGTTTAGAGTAATAAAAAACATTGATTCAGATAATAGGACTCATTTTGCTGCACATGTCATAAATAAATTAGTCCAGGTACTGGATATAACGTGGGAATATCATACTCCCTGCCACTCACCTTCATCAGGGAAAGTAGAAAGGCCTGTCAGCCTCTTGAGAGTCCAAACTGCTCCCAGAAAAGACATAGGCCTATGCCCTTATAAGATGCTTTATGGATTGCCTTATCTACATTCTACCACTGATCTTTTTACATTTGAAACAAAAGATCAGTTTTTCAGAAATTATATACTTGGTTTATCTTCCATTTTCTCTTCCCTCAGAACTAAAAGGTCTTTTAGCACAGGTGCCAACCCTAGAGTTTCCAGGACACAAACATCAACCCGGGGACCACAACCTCATCAAAAGCTGGAGAGAAGGAAAAGCTCGAACTGGCCTGAAAAGGACCTTAGCTAGTGCTCCTAACTACTGAAACCATAATATGGATAGCAGAAAGAGGATGGACCCATCATACCCAGAGTCAAAAAAGCTCCGCCCCCTCGAGAATCATGGGCTGTAGTCCCAGGGGGAACCTTACCAAACTAAAACTAAGAAAAGTTTAACCCTCTTCATTCATTTTATTTTTCCTTCTTCTTTCCTTGTTCTACTGCTGACCACCTTGTTATTAATGTGACCAGGTCACCTTTTCCTCAGACAATCACATGTGATGCCCGTCTCGCCATACCTTGCGGGGATCTCCAAAACCAAAGGCAACTGGCCTCCTCAGAAAAATATCTGTCCTTCCAAAGTAACTTCTAACCTCCATGATGGTTGCTTCATAGAAACCAAGTCCCCACATTTCTTAAATTTGGGGAACTAAACAAGGATGAGTTTCCAGGACGGTACTGTCCCTCCTGGGATAATGTCCTATGGACCATTGAGGAACAAGGCTGGACTTCCTCAAAGGGCTGCACCTCTCTAAACCCACACCTCCATTTCACCAAAGAAAGCGTTCCTTCTAATTGTCAACAGTACCAATGCAATCCAGTGCAGCTCTCTATTCTTACCTCTACCTCTACCAATCCTGACCCCACTTTAGTTATGGCATAGGAGCCAACTTGGCTGGCACAGACCTCATAGGGTCTTTCAAAATGTGTTTTATTAATCCCTCATTCTCTTTCCCCCCTTCTTCTTCTTCTTTTGCACCTTCTTCTGATCAAACTGTTATCCCTTCTATACCCAATGATAGGACCAAAGTAGATATTGTAGAAGTAAATGATTTAAAACAAACTTTAGCAATAGAGACAGGATATCAAGATGCAAATATCTGGTTGTAATGGATCAAATATTTTGTCTGCACATTGAACAAAAGCAATTGTTATGCTTGGGTCAGAGGCCCAGATTGTCCCCTTTCCACTAGGATGGTTCTCCAGTTGACCAAGCATGGGCTGTATGGTAGCTCTTTTTCAGGATTCTACAGCCTGGGGTAGCAAGTCATGCCAAGCTCTCTCTCTACTATATCGCGAGGTTCAACACCCTGTGGGTCAGCCCCTGGAAATCCTGTCTCTACTAAAAATAAAAATAAAAAGCTGAGCATGGTGGTGGATGCCTATAATCCTAGCTACTTGGAAGGCTGAGGCAAGAAAATTGCTGGAACCTGGGAGGTAGAGGCTACACTGAGCCAAGATCGCACCACTGCACTCCAGCCTGGGCTACAGAGCAAGACTTCATCTCAAAAAAAAAATTGATTTATTTGTTGATGTACTTAGGTTGATTCCATATCTTGACTACTGTGAATAGTGCTGCAAGAAACGTGGGTGCAGGTATCTCCTTGACATACTAATTGTATTTTTTAATATTTGGATATATACCCACTACTAGTAATGTTAGATCATATGGTAGCTCTATTTTTAATTTTTTGAGAAACCTTTGTACTGTTTTCCCTAATGTCTGGTACTAAGTTACATTCTCACCAACAGTGTATTAAAGTTCCCCTTTTTCCACATCCTCACCAGCATTTGTTATTTTTTTGTCCTTTGATAAAATCTATTTTAACTGAGATGAGGTGATAGATCTCTTTGTGGTTTTCATTTTCATTTCCCTGATTGGTGATGCTGAGCATTTTTCATATCCCTTTGGCCATTTCTACATCTTCTTTGGAGAAACGTCTACTCAGGCTTTTTGCCCATTTTTAAGTTGGGTTTTTTATTTTGGGGGGTGCTGTAGAGCTGTTTGAGTTCCTTGTATAATATAGATATTAACCCCTTGTGAGATGCATAGTTTGCACGTATTTTCTCCCATACTATAGACGTTATCTTTGCTCCATGTCCTTTGTTGTGCAGAAGCTTTTTAGTTTGCTGTAATTGCATTCACCTATTTTTGCTTTTGTTGCCTGTGTTTTTGAGGTCTTATCAAAAAAAATTATTGCCCCAGACAAATGTCATGAAGCATTTACCATAGATAGAAAGATGATAGGTAGGTAGGTAGGTAGATAGATAGATAGACAGACAGATGTTTTGTGACACAGTCTGCCCAGGCTGGAGTACACTGGCATGATCTTGGCTTATTGCAACCTCTGCTTCCTGTGTTCAAGTGATTCTCATGTTTTAGCCTCCTGAGTAGGTGGGATTTCAGGTGCGCACATCACTTCTGGCTAATTTTTGTATTTTTAGTAGAGATTGGGCTTCGCCATGTTGGCCAGGCTGGTCTCAAACTCCTGACCTCAAGTGATCCACCCATCTCGGCCTCCCAGAGCACTGGGATTACAGGCATGAGTCACTGCACCCAGACCATTTACCCTATATTTTATTCTTGTAATCTGGATCTTTTGTTTCAGTCTTTTTTTTTTTTTTTCGATTTTTTTGATTTAGAGATAGGAGCTCATTATGTCCACTATGTTGCCCAGGCTGGTCTTGAACTCCTGGGCTCAAGTGATCCTCCTGCTTCAGCCGCCTGAGTACCTGGGTCTATGGATATGCACCACCACCTGGCTGCATTTCAGTCTTTAATCTATTTTAGGTTGATGTTGCATATGGTGAGATAAGGATCTAATTACATTCTTCTGCATATATGTCCAGTTCTTCAAGCACTATTTATTAGACTGTCCTTTTCCCAATGTGTGTTCTTGGAACTTTTACTGAAAATTAGTTGGCTGTAAACATGTGCATTTATTTCTGTGTTCTCTATTCTATTCCACTGGTCATTGTGTGTGTGTGTGTGTGTGTGTGTGTGTGTGTGTGTGTGTGTGTTTATGCCAGTGCCATGCTGCTTTGGTTACTATAGTTTTGCGGTATATTTTGAAGTCAGCTACTGTGAGGCCTCCAGCTTTGTTATTTTTGCTCAAGATTGCTTTGGTTATTCAGGGTCTTTTGTGGTTCCATACAGTTTTTTTTTCTTAACACAGCTATTTTCAATTCTTTGTCTAATAGATTACACATCTTCTCTTTGTGATTTGTCACTAGCCCCTTATTTTGTCTATTTGGTAAGGGCATAATTCAGATAGTTCTTAGTGATTGTAGATGCACATTGATGTCTGCACATTGAAAAATTAGGTATTTATTTTAGTCTTCATAGTCTGGCCCTATACATGGCCATCCTCTTCATTGGGTCTCTTCAGTTATCTAAGCCTACTGACTGTTATAAAAGACTGTGATAATTGTAGCTGTTTCAACACTAGAGGGTGCCCTAAGCTCATATTTGTTGTGAGTTTTACAAAAGTCCCAAGGTTGGCATGCACTCTGGCAGAGATGGACCTGGTGAAGATCTAAGGAGTATACCCAAGCTGTGTGAGAATACTGGCCGGGGAGCCAAGTCTGGAAGCCTGTCCCATAGGCCCAGATAGGTGATGCTTCCAGGCCAATTCTCCAACTACAGCAAGAGGGAATAGAGCTGAGACTGGGCTGCCTCTGTACCTGCTGTGGGATGGGGGCTGGTGGCCCAGATATGTATGCCTCCCAACAGTTCTCTACATGGGTGGGGCAGTTCCCCGACTGCAGCAGGAGATGCTGAAGTTGGGAATGGTTCCCCTCAGCATTCACTGTGAGAGGAAGGCCAGTGAGTTCACTACGGTAGGTCAGGAGGGTGCACATCCCACAGTCATTTCCTGCAAAAATGGGATAGTTCCCAGACTGAGGAGCTGGAGCCGCCTGGGCCCCCTAAGGATATGCTTTGGGATGGAGGCTGATGTGCCCATCTTGTAGGCTAACACGACCTACATGGGTAATCCCTAGACTGTGAGATATTGGTGAGTCTTCCTTTTGAGTTCTTGCACAAACAGTAATAAGCTGGGATCCCAGATAAGGAGGGCTAGAGCCGAGTTACAAGGTAACTTTAAATTCACTTCCAAGACCATTGTCAGTGAGCAGGCAAGCCTTTCTGCCAAGGCACTAATGTGCATGATTCCTTCTAGACCTCTTGGCAAATTGTTTTGGCTGTAGGCTCAAGGATAAACAGGACTGTAGCTAAACCTTTTGGGAAAGAAGGCTGTTTCTAGATTTAATCCCGGGGCAAGATCAGCAGGTCTGCCACCTAGCTGTTGGTCTGCACTCTCAAAACAGTCTTTCTAACTCTTGGGCTCCACTAGGGATTCACAGCTTCCTACCTGAATCCTGCAGAGACTTGTCTGTGGATGAATGCAGAATTCTTAGTTTTGAGAGGATATGAGTGGGTGACTTCCTATTACACCATTTTGCTGACTTGTCTCTAGATTTTATTTACTGTTTTATAATTTTTAGCATTAAAATAATATACATATTTTGTCAGATGAATACCTAAGTATTTCATTTTTTGAGTGATTATAAATGATACTGGACTTTAAATTTTGATGTTCACATATTTATTGTTGGTATACAGAAACAGAATTAATTTTTATATGTTGGTCTTGGATCAGTGACCATGCTGAAGTCACTTATTAGTTCTAAGATCCTTTTTACAGAGGCTTTAAAATTTTCTACAGAATCAATCATGTAATGTGTAAGTAAGGACAGTTTAATATCATTTTCACTGAGATATATGCCTTTCGTTTCTCTTCTTCCCTTATTTAGTGGCTGTAATGTCCAGGACTATGTTGACTAATACAGTCAACTGGTGAGAGCAGTCATTATTTTCAATCTTGGGGTGTGGGGATTCAGGCTTTCACCATTAAATATCATGTTAGCTGTAGTTTTTTTGTAAATGATATTTATCAAGTAAAATAATTTTCCCCATCTTTCTTATTTTATGAGAATTTTTATCATTAATGAATGTTGAATATTAACAAATGCTTTTCTGCATCAGTTGATAATATTGTGTAATTTTCTATTGATGTGATAGATGATATTAATTGATGTTTCAATATTGAACTATCCTTGTATCCTGAAATAAACCCCACTTGGTAGTTGTTTATAATTCTTTTTATGTATTTCTAAATTCTACTTGCTACTATTTTGTTAAAGATTTTTAATTTATGTTCATGAAGTACTGGTCTGTAGTTATCTTTTCCTCATTCTCTTAAAATTTCTCTCTTGTGTTGTTTTTGTCTGGTATGAGTATCAGGATAATTCTAGATTTATAAAATTAATTGAGAAAATATTCTTTCCTTTTCTATTTTCTGAAAGAGATTGCATAGAATTGGTATTAATTCTTTAATATTTGGTTGAATTCTTGAATGAAACCATCTAAGCCTGAAGATATTTCTTTTTGGAGAGTTTTAAAAAATTTGAAGTCAATTTTCTTAATACTTATCAGTCTATCAGCATATATTTCATTATGGGTGACTTGTGGTAGTTTGTGTTCTATTTTATCTAAGATAATTTTAATATCTAAGATGATTCTATCTTAGATAAAACAGAATTTGTCTATTTTATCTAAGTTGCCAAATTTACATGTATAAATTTATTTCCTTATTATTCTTTTAATGTGTGCAGGGTCTGAAGTGCTATCCTCTATTTTATTCTTTATATTAGTAATTTGTATCTCTTCTCTTTTTTAAAACAACTTTTCAAGAGGTTTGTCAATTTTATTGACCTTTTCAAAGAATGATTGTCACATTGATTTTTCTGTATTGTCTGTTTTCAATTTCATTTATTTCTGCTCTTATCCTTTTTATTTTCTTTTTTAAAATATACATTTTATTTATTTATTATTTTTTGAGACAGGGTCTCACTCTGTTGTGCAGGCTGGAGTGCAGTGGTACAATCATGGCTCATTGCAACCTTGAAACCCTTGGCTCAAGCAATCCTCCTGCCTCAGCCTCCCAAGTAGCTGGGACTACAGGCATGCACCACCATTCCCAGCTAATTTTTTGTACTTTTTCTTTTTTGTAGAGATGGGGGTCTTGCTATGTTACTTGGACTGGTCTTGATCTTCTGGTCTCAAGTGATCTTCCTACCATGGCCCCCCAAATGACTGAGATTACAGGCGTGGGCCACTGCTCCTAGCCCATCCTTATTATTTTCTTCCATCTGCCAGCTTTGGATTTACTTTGCTCTTTCTCTTCTGTTTTTCTGAGAAGAGAGCCTAGATTAATAGTTTGAGACTCTTCTTTTCTAGTGTATGTAACTGGAGGTATAAAGTTCCTTTTAGCAATGCTTTTGTTTTAGCCCACAAATTTTGATGTGCTGTGTTTTCATTCAATTCAATGCATTTTTTATTGCCCTTGAAACTTTCTCTTTGAAAAAGAACAGTGTAAAAATGTGTTATTTAATTTCTAAATGTTTGGAGGTTTTCCTGTTATCTGTTATTGATTGTTAGTTTAATTCCTTGGTGGTTAGAGAACACATTCTGTATGATTTAAATTAAAAAAAAATGTTGAGGTTTGTTTTATGGCCTGGGATATGATCTGTCTTATTACATATTTCTCGAGCACTTGCAAAGAATGTGTTTTCTGCTGTTGTTGGGTGGAGTGTTCTATAAATGTTGATAAAATTCTGTTGGTTAATGGTGTTGAATTCATCTATCACCTTGCCAATTTTCTGTCTAGTTCTATCAATTATTGAAGGAGGGATACTGACATTTTCAATTAAAATTGTGGATTTGTCAATGTTTTCTTTTATTTCTGTTTGTCTTTGCTGCACATATTTTTCAGCTTTGCTATTTGGTACATACACATTTAGGATAGATATGTCTCCTTGGTTGATTGACCTTTATCATTACATAGCGTCTCTTTTTTCCTCTGTCTCTGGGTTTGTTTTTTTTTTAAGCTCTGAAGTCCACTTTGATATTAATAGTCACTGATGCTTGTTTTTTAAGTAAAACATCTTGGCTCTTTATTGAAATTTTTGTGTGAGGACAGAAACTATTATAATACATTTAACTAATTTGGAATATTTGTTTGAAGATATAAACTAATGCCTTCAAATAGCCTAGAATCTAACATTTCTAAGCCAGATTATGCTCTTACATCATTTTTCATTCTTTAGTATATGACACAAGTAGGAAATATGTCAAGGGGTGTATGGTATTAAGGAATGCTATTCCTGATGGCTTGCTATTGTATGGTTTCCAAAACTGTGCTGAAATAATTTTACATTTGATTGCCTTACTTATTCTCAAGCATTTAAAATAAATATGCATGCAAGAAAGAACACAGATACACTTATATCAACCAGTAAAATTGTTCATTAAATATCAAATACAGCATATGTTAAAAGCCTGTAGTGTTTCGGTTGCTATGTTAATGATTGATGGATAACAGTTTTACTAGATGTATAGTTTTTACTAGAAAAGACAGACCTTTTTTTTTTTTTTGAGACAGAGTCTCGCTGTGTCGCCAGGCACCAAGCTGGAGTGAAGTGGCGCAATCTTGGCCTACTGCAACTTCTGCCTCCCAGGTTTAAGTGATTCTCCTGCCTCAGCCTCCTCAGTAGCTGGGATTACAGGTGCTGCCACCACGCCAGGCTAATTTTTTGTATTTTTAGTAGAGACGGGGTTTCACTATGTTGGCCAGGCTGTTCTAAAACGCCTGACCTTGCAATCTACCCATCTCAGCCTCCTAAAGTGCTAGGATTACAGGTGTCAGCCACCATGCCCAGCCAAGACAGACACTTTAAAAATTTTAATAAATTACTTTATTACTTAAGTAATTTACTTAAATAAATGAATATATACAATATTTTGTTTGTTTGTTTTTTGAGATGGAGTCTTGCTCTGTTGCCCAGGCTGGAGTGCAGTGGCATAATCTCAGCTCACTACAACCTCTGCCTTTCAAGTTCAAGCAATTCTCCTGCCTAAGCCTCCTGAGTAGCTGGGATTGCACGTTGGAGCCACCATGCCCAGCTAATTTTTATATTTTTAGTAGAGCTGGGGTTTCACCATGTTGGTCAGGCTGGTCTCGAACTCCTGACTTTGGGATCAGCTGGCCTCAGCCTCCCAAAGTGCTGGGTTTACAGGCGTGAGCCACTGCTCCTGGCCACAACATGTTTTAAAGGAAGAACAGGAATTTATGTAAACCCATATCAAGGCACTGGAAATTAGAACTGGAAGGGAAAATGGTTGGAAAAGCATGTGATAGAGTTTTCGTTTTTATTTTATTTTTTCAGCTTTATTTAGGTTTAATTGATAAATTAAAAACCTATAACAAATTAAACATTAATAGTATATATTTGTGGATTGATAGTGTATATTTATGGTGTGAAACATAATGGTTTTCTGTATGTATAGATTGTGAATAATTAAATCACATATCTATCACTTCATAGACTTATCATTTTTTATGATCAGAATAATTTGAGATCTACTCTCTTAGAAATTTTCTAAGAATTTTCTATGCCTTTTGTGTTTCCTGACTGCCATTTTCTTCAATTCTACATCTGGGTTGTATGAGGCAAGAGAAAGACCCGGGAAACTCACCACCATGTTATTCACTGGATTCTAAGTCTCCTCATTTGTCTGTGTTTTTCTCTCCACCTTTCAGAGTCTTCATATTTTTTTTTATATATAATATCCAAGGTTTCTGGCGCACTTAGCATGAGGAATAGGAAAAAGTACATGAACTCTATTTTTCTGGAAGTAGAAGTCTACCACTGAATTTTGCTCTAAATTTTGCTATAAAATTTCTAAGAAATTTTCTACTCTCTTAGAAACTTTCTAATTTCTCTAAGAAATTTTCTAAGAGAGTAGATCTTAAATTAGTCTCATCATAAAAAATAAGATTATAAACTTTATATTCACCATGCTGTACAATAGATCTCCAGAATGTAAATCCTCCTGTCTAACTAAAATTTCATACACTTTGATGGACATCTCCCACCAGTCACTATTCTACTCTCTGTTTTTATGAGTTTGACTCTTTTAGATTCCACATATAAATATCATGCAGCATTTGTCTTTGATTAATGTTTGCATGACATAAATTTTTACATCTGTTTACTTTCTACCTGCCTATATCTTTATATTTGAAATGAATTTCTTATAGAAATCATATGTTTGGGTCATGTTTTCAAGTCTACTCTGCCAAGATTTCTTTTGATTGTTTTATTTGACCCATTTACATTTATTGTAATCAATAATATGTTAGGGCTTAAGTTTGCTTCCTTGTTTTATTTTGTTTTCTGTTTGTTCTGTTTTTCATTTTTGTGTTTTATTTTTTATTTTTATGTTTTGCCTTCCTGTTGGTTACTTGAAAGTTTTGTAGAATTCTGTTTTGGTTTATCTATTGTATTTTTAGTGTATCCCTATGTAATAGCTTTTAAAATTATTGCTGTAGGTGTTATATATACATAACTTATTACAGTCTACTGGAATCATTATTTTACCAATTCAAGCAAAGTATGGAAATCTTACTTCCCTTTATATTCCTTTTTCCTCCTCCATTCATAATTGTCTTTACAAAAAATTGTCTTCCTCTTACTATCATTCAAAGTAATTGTCTCTATGTACATTTAAAACCACATCAGATAGTGTTGTAATTTTTGTTTTAACTGTCAAATAGAATTATGGAAACTTAAGAGGAAAAGAAAAGTGCATTGTAATCACTTATATTTTTGTTTACCATATTCTTTCTTCCTCTGTAATGTTTCATGGCTTCTGTTCCTCCCCACCCCCATCCCAGCTTTCTGGTTAGAGAATGTCCTTGAGCCATTATCTTAGAGGGGTCTGCTGGGAAAAATTATATTAGTTTTCTTTGATTTGAGAATATCTCAATTTCCCCTTGATTCCTAAAAGATACTTTTGCTGTATGTAAAATTCTGGGTCATCAGTTATTTTTTTTTACGGCACTAGAAAATTGTTGTGCCGTATTTTTCTTATCAGAGATCATGAAAGCCAAAAAGCTTACTCAGATTGAGTAATTTTTATTCTGGCTTTCTGGTTTTCATGGTCTCTGATAAGAAATACACTCTTCCTGGAATTGTTTTTCTCTTCTATATAAGGTGTTTACCTCTCATTGATTTGAAGACTTTTTCTTTTCTCTTTAGTTTTCAGAAGTTTGACTCTGATGTGTCTTGATATAATTTTTTGTGAGGTTTCCTCTTTGGAGTTTATTTAGCTTAATGAATCTGTAGGTTTACGTATTTTGGCAAATTTGCAAACGTTTCAGGTATTATTTCCTTTTTTTTTTTTTTTTTTTTGAGATGGAGTTTTGCTCTTGTTGCCCAAGCTGGAGTGCAATGGCATGATCTCACCTCACTGCAACCTCCACCTCCCAGGTTCAAGTGATTCTTCTACCTCAGCCTCTCGAGTAGCTGAAATTACAGGCATGTGTGACCACACCTTGCTAATTTTGCATTTTTAGTAAACACAGCATTTCTCCATGTTGACCAGCTGCTCTCGAACTCCCGACCTCAGGTGATCTGCCTGCCTGGACCTCCCAAAATGTTGGAATTACAGGCATCAGTCACCACACCTGCCCCTCAGGTATTATTTCTTTAAATACTTCTTCAGCTCTCTTTCTCCTTTCAGGATTCAAATGACAAAAATAATAGGTGTTCTGTTACATTTCCATGAGTCCCTGAGGCTCTGTTTACTTTTTGTGGTCTATTTTTTCCTGTTGTTCAGATTGAGTAATTTTTATTCTATTTTTAAGTTTATTATTTTTTTGTTTTGTCTTCTACATTTTGCATTATATCTATACAGAATTTTTAAAATTTTTAATTAAAAGGATTTTCTAGTTATAAGTTTTCTATTTTTAAATAGATATTATTTTTAGAGCTGTTTGGGGTTCACAGAAAAATTAAGCAGAAAGTACAGAGAATTCCCATATGTCTCCTGTGCCCACACATGCACAGCCTCCCCTACTATCAACATTCCACACCAGAGTCATACATTTGTTACAACTAATGAATCTACATCAACACGTCTTTATCAACCAATGTCTATAGTTTACATTAGGGCTCATTCTTGATGTACATTCCATGGGTTTTGAAAAATGTGTAATGATATATATCTACTATCATAGTATCACACAGAATAATTTCAGTGCCCTAAAAGTCCCCTGTATAATTTTTTGTATCTTCTATTTTTTTTTTTGCTGAGACTGTTAATTTTTCATTTGTTTCAAATGTGTCCATAATTTGTCATTGAAATAGTTTTATGATAGCTGATTGAAAATCTTTAAAAGATCATTATAACATCTCCATTACCACAATGTTGGCACCTCTTGACATACTGTGATTTTCTTTTGAAATCTGGACATTTTGAGTATTATGCAATGAGACTGTGGATTTTATTTTAACCTTCTCTTTAGTCCTTGAACATCACTCTGTCAGAGAAAGGGAGGGGCACTGCCTCATTGCTGCACGGTAGAAGAAGTCTAGGTCTCCCACTCGGCCTCTGCTGACATCCACTGTAGATGCTCCTCATTCCTGCTGGTAAGAGTGGAAATTCTAGCTGCCTGTGAGGTCTTTGCTGATAACGCCTTAGCCTGGAGGAATTGGAGTACCTGTGTCCCGGGTGGCCTCTCCTGACACAGTGATGAGAGTATGTTTTCACGGCTTTGTTATTACTGACTGGGTGGTTGGCAAAGTCCTGATTCTCCAGTAGGGCTCAGTTGTCACCAGTCCAGAGGGTAGTGGTAGGGTGCCTAGTTACTGTCAGGTGGGAGTAAAAGTTCAGGTTCCCATGTGGTCTCCACTAACAACCTGGGTGAATGTGTGTGTTGTGGCAGGGGGAGCGGGTGCTTATCACCCAGTGAAGATAAAATTTCTCTACTTGGTCCTCTCTGATACCATCCTGGGTTGGGAGCCTTTGGAGGACTTTCTTACAGCCTGGCAAGGATCTAAATCTGGGATTCCACTCAGCTTTTGCTGCTGCTGGTGGTGGTAGAGCTCAATTTTTTTTCTGTGATATTTGGCTGGAATAGAGCAGTTCTTATCTAAAAGTTTTCTTACTAAACTGCCCTTTCCCAGTCCTCTGGATAGAGACAGCAGGCTTTTGTTGGGAATTGTTTTATCTGCCCATGTTGTGTTTCCTGACTGCCACTTTCTTCAGTTCCACGTCTGGGTCGTATGAGGCAAGAGAAAGACTCAGGAAACTCACCACCATGTTATTGGCTAGATTCTAAGTATCCTCATTTGTTTGCGTTTTCCTCTCCACCTTTCAGAGTCTTCATATGTTTGTTTTATATATAATACCCAAGGTTTCTGGTATACTTAGCATGAGGAATAGGAAAAAGTACATGAACTCTATTTTTCTGGAAGTAGAAGTCTACCATTGAATTTTGCTATAATTTTTTCCTTTACACATTCTTCATTTCTAGATCCTTAGCTTACAGATAGCTTAGGTGGGGAGGCCAACCAATTTTTCTATGGCATTCAGTTAACTGACAAATAAATGGTTAAAGACCAGAGGTTGCAGGAGCTGTTTCTCAGTGTTTTGAGGATGGAAGAAAGGAGGTTAGCTGTGAGTGGCATTATGGGTAAGTGCAAAGTTGATCTGTGGATATGATGGTTAAAGAGAAGAAAGAAGGTAACAAGGAAAGTTGGCAAAGCATATTTACCTGTATGCCTTGTCTACAATAATGGAAGAGTATTTAATTGTAAATAATGCAAGTAAGAGTCTTATTTTGTCAATATATTATATTATTTAGTCTAGTTTATATATGGGAAAAATTATTTTAACATTCAAAATGAATTTTGTATTAATAGTGTGACAAGTAGAAGGTAAAAAGAAAAATACGACAACTTCAGACTTAGTACCTAAGATTCTGTGTTTCCAGTATTAAATTAAGGTAAGTAATGGAAGCTTTGATTTCACAGCACAGTATCTTGTGTGAAGAAATGAGTCAATTAGGTCAGCCAATCAGTAGATTGGCTTTGAATCAGTAGATCTGTTAAATGACTGTCTTGTGTGTTTGTGTGTGTGTGTGTGTGTGTACGTGCGTGTGTGACAGGAGTAGATGGTAAACTCCATAAAAGAATAGCCCATTTGTTAGTAGACTAGTCCACCCAATAATGAAAATTGTAATCCTCCAAGTACAAAAACAATGTTTTAAAAAACTAAATAGGCATCTCATGGAGGTCACATAGATGCCTAAGCTCAACATGTCCATAACTTAACAACTTTCATCCCTTATTCTGCTACTTTTTGAGCAATTCTTTTCTTGGATGTAGGGGTCTGCCACCCACTGTGTTAGCCAAGCCAGAGACTTTCTTCCCCCATATCCAAGTGATAAAAGTCTTACCTGCTTTAACTCTCCTCTGATCACTATTCTCAAATTCTCTGCTTCATTCACACTGAGATTTTTCACTTTCTTTCCCCTGGACCTTCCCTCTTTGGGACACGTTCTCTCCACCCCATGAATTCTTATTAGTAAGTTTAAAGTGAGCCTAAGCATCTGTGTTTTTAGCAAAATTTTCAGATGATTTTACACACAGTCCAAGAATCCTTTTTTCTTTTTTTTTTGAGACATTCCAGTTACTTACTTTGTGCATCTATACTTCTGTCTTCTTTCCTTCTCTTTCAGTGGTTGATCCATCCCTGCTTGTTTAACGTCAGTGCCTCTATGTGCATCTGGATGGCATCCCTCCCTTCTCTTCCAGTCGACACATTGCTCTTACAAATGCTTCCTCTCTCTGCTGCAGCATCGATTCTTCTCTCTCTACTTGATGATTCCACCTGCATACAGACCTGCTGCCATGGCCTCCTATTATAAGCAAAATAAACAAAACAGTCTCCAGATGCCTCTCTATGCTTTATGAACTCTAAAATCTTTGCCTATATTTATTGCCTTCCTTTTCTCAACTCACACTCTCTTTAAACTCACACTAACCAGTCTTTCACCCCCTCCACTTCTTGCAAATTATTCTTGTTAATGTGGCCAATGACGTGTATTAACACCCATGCTGATACTCAGTTCACAGTTAAAACATTTATTTATTTATTCTTATTTTTTCTTCTTTTTTTCTTTCACCTGTCAGCTCATACCTAGCCCTCTCCTATTTTTTTAGGTATGCTCACTTCCTTGATGATCTCATAGAGCTCAAAGCCTTAAATACAATCTATATGCTGACACTGACATACATACATATATATATATTTTTTTTTTTCCAGTTTTGACCTTTCCCCTAACCTCAAGAATTTTATATGCAACTGCCTACTTGACATTTCCACCTGGATGTCTAATACAAATTTTCAGTTTAACATGTCCAAAACCACACTCCTGTTTTCCTCTGCCCCCTCCTTAATCCTGCTCCTCCCCTAGTCTTTCCCACATCAATAATAACAAGTACATCTCTTCACAACTCTACTTTCTCAGGCTACAGTTAACACTTCTTTGTCTTTTATACTCTACGTCTAATCCCTCTCTAATTTCCAATAGGCTGACTTTACCTTCAAAATACATCCAGAATCCAACTTCTCACCATTGCTATTGCTACCACTCCAGTTCAAATGACTATCATCTCTTGCATTCTTGCCCCCTATAGGGTATGCTCCTCACAACAGACAAAATGGCCCTTTTAAATTATAATTCAGATCATGTTACCTCTTAGTTCAAAAGCCTTGAGTGGCTCCCATCTCATTTAAAAATAAGGGCAATGCTTTTCCAGTAGTTCCCAATATTTTAAGCTAACAGACCCTCTGATCCCATCCCCCACCATTCTTTCCTTCACTAAGTCTGCTTTAGCTTCACTAGCCTTCTGGGTATTTCTTCAACATACTAGGCGTGTGTTATGAACTGAATGCTGTGTCTCCCCAAATTCATCTATTGAAGCCCTTTTCTCCAATGTGATGATATGTGAAGATGAGGCCTTTGGGAGGTAATTAGGATTAGATGAGGGACTAAGGGTGGAACTTTCATAATGGGATTAGTGCCTTTATAAGAGGAAACACCAGAGAGCTTGCTTTCTCTTTCTCCCCTCTGTATGCATGTACTAAGAAGTTAAGTGAGCACGTTGAGATGACAGCCACGAGACCAGGCCTCAGAACAAAACCTACCATGCCAGCACCTTGATCTTGGACTTCCAAGTTTTCAGAACTGTGAGAAACAAATTTTTGTTAAGCCACCCAGTTGACGGTATTCTGTTATGGCAGCCTGAACTAAGTAATACAGAATGGTCCCATTTCATGGCTTTTTATTCTTGCCACTCTCCTACCTTGAATACTCCTCTCCCATAGCCTTCATTGCTCATTTTCTCACCTCCTTCAGGCTTTATTCAATGTTGCTGTAGCGCAGTCTTCTCTGACCACTCTATTAAAAATTGCAACCCCTTACCCTGCCCTGCCTGACTGCACTGTATTTAGAGCCATTTAACATGCTATGTATACGTATCATAATGATTTTTTTTCTGTTTATTCCCAGTTGAATGTTATGTCCATGACAGCAAGGATTTTCATTTTTTGTGCCTGCTGGTGTAGTCCCAGTAACTAAATTGGTGATGGCACAAAAATGAAAAGGCAGAGTTATCTTTAAAGAGATATTATTTATTTATTTATTTAAATTTTACTTCAAGTTCTGGGATACATGTGCAGAATGTGCAGGTTTGTTACATAAGTATACATTTGCCATAGTGGTTTGCTGCACTTATTATTATTTTTTTAAGATAGTAAGGCTGACTTTCATGGAGGAGGCATGGCAGCAGGTAACGGAACCACTACAGTGGGGTCTTGTAGTGTGGGAGAGAGCTTGAACGCAACTCCTTTAAAGAGATTTAGGATGAAGAAACTATGGCTCAGAGTGATCCTTAGATTTGTATAAGTTCACATAAGTAATAGTCATGGAATTGCAATAAAAAGCTCTGTAAGTCCATGTCTAATTCTCCCTGCCTCATAGGACGCAGCCCTTCTAACTTCATTACGTTCTAATCTTGGAGTGTAGACCACCTGTCAGGGTTGGTGAAATCAAAAAGGATAGGCATGCCATGATCCTTCTAGAATTCAAAACTTGGATTCATACCTGGAATTCAATGTAGTACCATTTTCAAATAAATCTCCAACTAGAATTATAGCTTCATTTGTTTATTCCTGGCAACAATTTCTTTGGTTGGTGACTAACGCAAGTTTTTCTGAAAAGCCCAAATCCACCATATACCAGGGATCTGCCTCTCATTAGTTTTGAATATATGTAATGTTTTTCAAACACAATGGCTTTCTCAAGAGATCTGGATTGATTAAAGGTGGTAGACTGGGTTGTATGTTTCCTGTGAGACAACATTAGAAATAATACTGAAATATTAACTATGCAGTTGTAGAGGTAATTAACAGGAAATTAAAATACTTTGCAGACAGTTTATAGATAATAATAAAAAGGACATTTTGTGTGCATCTGGGTAATTATTATATTACTCTCATATTCATAAATGGTTTTTCAAATAGATTATTTTTAACAAGTTAACAAAGCACTGTGAGTATATGTGCCAAATCGAATAAAACAAAATGTTTACGACGTTCCCCCACCTCAGTTCTGCTCCATATAGGCAATTTTAAGGTCTTTTGTAAGTTGAAAATATAAATTGCCTTCATCACCGCTTCTGTGGGTTCTTCACCTTTCACTCCAATGATGTCCAACTTATAGTGCAAGATGGTTAATAGCTACATTCTATTTTGCAAAAACAAAGGAAAAAATGTCTACCATGTGGCCAGTGTAAGAATCTAGATTCTGCTATCCAGTTGGCATGAAGCCATTTGCTCTGTGGGTATAATTGCAATAATCTACATTTCTCACATTGTTAGAGTTTGAGGTATGTGAAAAAGGTAAATTTTATGGCTGAGAAAATTGGATAGGGTTGACATATGTAACTTACATCTAGGGCTGGCACTACACATTTATTTTTTAATTCTAGAAAAAGATGTAGTATATAATAACATGTATCAACTGCTTGGGTGATTTTGACTGAATTAATTATTATAAGCAATTACTGGTAAATTTTATTAAATGCCTATGTTAAACTTTACCTGCACATTTTAGTAAACTAAAAGACCAACTTGATGAATATATTAAATGTTCATTTGAGAACAGTGTATTTCCATATAGCTAGGTGATACAAACGTTAAGAAAACTGTCTGCAGTTAATTCTTCAAACTATAAGTGGAAATAACTGCTGCATGGGCATAAAATGACATGAAAGCTTAATGAGTTGTTCACTTGATATTTTTAACACTTAAACTTTCAATCCTTACCTGGAATTTGTCTTGCCACTCTGAGCAGATGAGTACCAAATTAAAATCACAAGTGCCTTTATTTGTCCACGAAAACAGTCTCTTCAGTTGGTGACTATCACAACATTCATAGTCCATTTGGAACCCAAATTCATCATCCATCAATGTTTAGTTTCTTCTGGGGTTTGAATAGACAGGACTTTATCAAAGTTACTCACTAGAGATCCATCACTTGCTCTGTCAGAAGATACCAAAGATTCATGGAGACTGGACTGGGTGGATGTTTTCCCATGAGATGATACTGGTTTGAAATACCAAAATAAGTGATAGCCAAAGTGAGCTAGCATATGCTTTCTCAAAGTAACCAAAACTGGGCCAAAACCTTTACTGGTTGGTTTCCAGAAATCACTTGGCTTCTCCCATACCATGGACATTTATTCCTCATCATTCTTCTTTTGCTATTTGCTCCCTGCCTTTTTACCACTCTCATTAAGTTTATATCTTCTAGATTACAATGATTTCACCTACAGATGACTATGCAATATCATCCTGCAACAGCAACTTCCATTTACATGGGGCCTCTTGATGGAATCTGGTCCCCTGCCATTTCCCGCGCCCTGGCCCATAAACAAGTTTTTCATGACCCTTCATTTCCTTCATGACAGATGTAGTCAGACAGATTGGATGCTCCCCTTCACTGTGCTGTTTTCCCTTTCCAGAGACCCTAATAGGTAGCAGGTGGACACAAGCATGGGGGTATACAAAAGGTCAAAGATTTGACCAAGATATTTATCAGGGGAAAATGAGGACAGCAAAGACCTCCTGGTGGTGGCCATCAAGCAGACCATCCAGAGACAAAACTCCTTCTCTGAGGAATTTAGAATTAATTAGATGTCCCTGTTATCTAAAGCTGGCATCTGGTTCCTGGCTTCTTTCCCCAAAAATTATAGGTAACAAACATTTCCATACAAACAGCTCTCAATGCACACACATCGAAATTCATTGTGCAACCCTTGCTGACATCAAGGCACCACAATGTCTACAAATGTAATTATTTATGACCTAGGTGGCTAATATGGGCCAAGTTACCCTTAAGCTCCCTCTTCAAGGTCCATAAATGCTCCTAAGGAAAAATCCACCATGGCACGCTCAGTTTTCTTTTCTGAAGTGCCCCGCTGCAATCTGCTGCAGTGTTCTTTGTATCTAATACAACTTACCCTTTCAAACTTATACTGCTGTGGGTAAATTCTTCTTTCAACTTCCAAGCTTACCACCTTCCATTGCCGGGGCTCTGACACCTTGTGAGACAAATAAAAGAAGTTTTATCAAAAAAAGCTTGTGAATCAATCACAGTGTTATGCAAATTTGCCATAAAAGCTGCAAAAAAAAAAAAAATTGAAGAATGCTTTTTTGATATTGGTCAATTTAGAGTTGATTTTCAGTCTATGCAATACTCCTTTGAATTCAGTGTTAATAATACCAAACTAATATTGCAGTTAGTGAGTTTATTTAACCTGGATGAACCTAGTTTTGAATCTTAAATATTTTTACTTCAAAGTTAGATTAATTCTTTAAAATGGTAAACAACTTTTGTCAATGTAAATGTCCATAGTAAAGAAAAATGTTTTTTTTTGGGTGGGGGTGTACTTGATTCAACTATTGCAACATTCTAAAATATATTTGGAATAACTTGGATATGTGAGACATTTTCAACTGTAAACTTGATGAAATCTAGTAAATTGAAGAGTTAGTCTCCTGATTGACATGTATGTGTAAAATACATACTAGATTTCAAGACTTAGTGCAATAAAAGAATGTATAACCCATCGAATTTTTGTTTTTGTTTTTGTGATGGTCTCATTCTGTCACCCAGGGTGGAGTAAAGTGGTGCAATCTCAGCTCACTGCAACCTCCACATCCAGGGTTCAAGCAATTCTTGTGCCTCAGCCTCCCAAGTAGCTGGAATTTCAGTAATGCGCCACCACACCCAGCTAATATTTTTAGTAGAGATGGGGTTTTGCCATGTTGTCTAGGCTGGTCTCAAACTCCTGACCTCAAGTGATCCTCCTTCCTTTGTGCCCCAAAGTGCTGGGATTACAGGGATGAGCCAGCGTGCCTTACCTTAACAATTTTTTTTTATTGGTTTGGTGTTGAAATGATATTTGGGATATATTGAGTCAAATAAAATATATTTTTAAATTAATTTTACCAGTTTCTTTTTTCGTTTTTAAAGTGGGTACTAGAAAGTTTTCAATTACACATGTGGTTCACATAATAGCACTATAGTTCTACTGAGCAGCTCTGTTTTAGATTAGTTCATAGTTGGCTCCACACAAAACATGAACTCTTTTGAAAAGACAATTGGCTAATTCATAAGCTGATTCCTTTGAAAATCCAATTTTCTCCTATTACAAAGAGGAGCTAATTAAGTAAATAAAGCTGACTTCAAACTGAGGCGCCTTTATTTATTCGAGTTATATGTTCTGTCGTTTATTAACATCTTCAGTATAAATGAGGGCAATAAGTTTATTTCGTAGGAATATTTTTCAGGATCAATCTAAGTAAAGCAGATAAATAATGTACTTAGCACAGTGCTGGGCACATAGCCCCACATCTGTGGGTAATGATTAGACCTGGAAGTCAATGCTGGGCATGGTGGCTCATGCCTGTAATCCCACTGCTTTTGGAGGTCAGGGCAGGAGGATCGCTAGATCAGTTCAAGTTTGCAGTGAGCTATGATCATGCTATTGCATTCCGGCCTAGGTGACAGAATGAGACTCCAAATCTAAAAAAAATTAAAATAAAAATTAAACTGTAAATCAGCGAGGAAGTAAACTAAAAAGTGATCAAAAAAAGAAGGTATGGATTCTTAGAATGTTCAAATGGAGACTAGATGTCAAGGTGGACAGCAGAGGGCAACAGAGGGCGGGATAAGAATGGGAAAAGTCCCAAGTTTCTGCCTTTCAGGTAACAAAAGAGGAAGATTAAATCTGTGAGAAAATTAATTCAGTTTTAAACATGCTGAGCAATAGGTGACTGTGGGAATTTTAGAGGAGATAATATTAGGTAGGAAATCCAGGTTTGGAGCTAAGGAGATTGGTCTGAATTGTCAACAGAGACTTGGAGTCCATAGGTAAGATGTGAAGCCGTAGAAAGGTGTAAGATTACCCAGGGAATATGTTAAGAAGCCATACAATAAAGGGAGGCAGAGCCTATAATCCTACAACTTTGGTAGGCCAAGGTGGGCAGATCACCTGAGGTCAGGAGTTCAAGACCAGCCTGGCCAACGTGATGAAACTCCCCTCTCTACTAAAAAAAAAATAAAATAAAATAAAAAATATATATATATATACACCTTCAGGCTGTTCTGAACAGGGCCTTTAGTCGGAAGCCAGGGCTTATCTTCCGGCTGCTCCAGGGTCACTTGTGATGGGCACAACACTGCAAGAAGCGGAGGACTCCTGGCAACTTGGCGACCTGCAGGTAGAGATCTGGCTTTTCTTGCCGGCGTGACCCCCAGTGCCTGCCGACTCCACGCCCGCCGCCAGGTGGCGGAGCAGGAAGCCACCCGCTCGGCGTGGGCAACTTGACGCAGTTGGCTACGGGAACAGCAGGACGCCGCGAGCTTTACCCGACCACCTAGCTCTCAGCATCTGAGCTTGGTCAACTCTCACTTAGAACTTCAGCGATGAAGTTAAATAGTAGCTAGTAAGACTACAACGCGCCACACTAGGGCTGCATTCAACGCTTTCGGGGTTGCAAGTAGAGGCGTGCCCCTACTGGGTGCTGCGACCTCCCATTTCCTGCGGTCTAGCAGGCCCTGCACCGGCAAGATCCGCCCTCTGACGCGTCAAGCTCACCCCGAAGGCCGGCGGGAAGTCACCTAAGCCCTGGTTTACAGGGAAGCCATTCGATACGTGCTTACGGCCCAACGACACGGCTGCTTAGAAGCCCGAGAACAGTTTTAACACTTAGGCTTTGTAGAAACACTGTTAAACAGAGTCCGCAGCCTGTATTTTAGGTGCACTGAAGTGGGAGGTCACTACCGCGGTGCGCGGCACCTCCCAGGGTCGTTCCTAAGAGCACGCTGAGTCCCCTCCCTGAGCTCTAGTCCTCCCCGAGCCCGCCAAGGCTAATCCCGAGCAGTTGCTCCGGCCGGGAATGTCCCACTCCCAGTATCCGGAACGCGGCATCTAAAGGGCTGATATTTACCCAGTATCTGGAAGTGATAACAGCTCTTTCTGTGACAGTTTGGGGGCCCTGAAAAGGGCCTTTGGAATCTAGAGGGAAGCTGTGGGGACAGCTCAGCCGCCGAAACCATAAAGGGTGCGGCCCTGGCGTTTCAGCGCGTACACCACATCCATGGCCGTGACCGTCTTGCGCTTGGCGTGCTCCGTGTAAGTCACTGCGTCGCGGATCACATTCTCCAGGAAGACTTTGAGGACTCCGCGGGTTTCTTCGTAGATGAGACCAGAGATGCGCTTGACGCCCCCACGTCGAGCGAGTCGGCGAATCGCGGGCTTCGTAATGCCTTGGATGTTGTCCCTCAGCACCTTCCGGTGGCGCTTTGCGCCTCCCTTACCCAGCCCCTTGCCGCCTTTACCGCGACCAGACATTCTGAAGTCACAGCTCTGTCTCAAGAGGAAAGCGGGCTGCTCACTGTGATTGCCAGTCGCGGACCAAGGCTTATACTGTCTCGGTGCGGACCTGTTTGAAAACATCAAAAAAGTGGGCGGAGCTGTAGGCCCCACCTCTGGAAACTTGCTGTAGTTAGAAGTCCAGGAAGCAGTCAGTGAAATCAGCGTTATTTCTTGTTTGCTCTTTTGGGAAAACGTTTTCTGATATTTTTACCATAAATTTGGAGAAAGATTCATTGTGATACATTTTAAAGTTAAAACAGTATGAGCTAATAGAATTTATATTGCCTTTTCTCATCCCTTAAATAAAAGTAGGCCAGATCCTATGCACGTTCTTTGTCCGCTCCTTACCTCCCTCCCTCATGTTTTTTCAAACGGAATTCCTGACTTACTGTGAAACTCAATAGAAACCTGAAACGCTTTGCATCGGAGATTTCAAAGCAATTACCTACGATTTTTCCACGTGGGTCTTTAAAAGACATTGTAGGGGGATGGGACTCTATCTGTGTATCTATGTATCTATCTATATATGTATGTATGTATGTATGTATCTATCTATCTATCTATTTTGCGGCCTTGCAGAGAATTAAAATACTTTGAATTGAAATAAAAAAGTCTAGCTTCCCGTCTCCCACCTCCACTTCACCCCCACTCCTTCCCCACCCCCGCCATTCCCCTTTCAGCTGTTTCTGTGAAATTTGCAGGTTTTCCTGCCGTACAGGAGCCTGTGTGCTTTTCAACCAAGTAACTGTTCCTATAGTTATTTAGCCGAAATACTGTAAATGTCTTATGTCATTCAAATCTCAGGTTCTCATCTCACATTTTCTATTTAAAAATTAAAAGTTCTTATAAAATAATGGATGCCACAATCACGGCTTTGAATAATGATTTCTACTGCAAATCCCCTCTGGAGGTTCTGAAGCCCTTCCTTTCTCAAGAGAATCTGAACAAAAACGAAATTTTCTGTAAGGTGTCACCGCTCTTGGAAGGTGTCAGGACCCTGTCTTCCCTAAAGGTTTAACTGCAGCTATTATTTAGAGGATGATTCATAAGTCTTATTAGGATTCTGAGCAATGAATTTTAATAAGTGGAGCTCTTTGTTCCTGGTCTTGAAGATAAGCCTTTACAGAAGGAAGCCTTCATGGTAAAATTACATTTCTAAATGCTTACAGTTTACACTTGTTTCAATCCTTGCCCATCTTCATAACCCAAAAGGTATTTCTTTTTCTTTTACTCCATGATTTTAATACTTAACTCAGAGGAAAGAGGAAAAATCTATCAGATCTTGAAGAGATAATTACTGGAATGGCAAAATAGGTTGACTTATTTATACTTACTTTCTAAGAAATCAAGGCTAGAACATTTTCAAATTAGAAATCTCTTGCTTATAAGAATAAAAGAAAAAAAACCTTGTCTAAAATAGTAACACTCATTGAAAAATTCCCTGTGGTAGAGGCAAAAATTTAAACTAGTTTACGGAACTCATTCCAGGAACACCTCGTTAAAAACTGCGTCAGAGATTTGTATGACCATTTATTTCGTATATCTAAGAGTTATTGGATACTTACTAACGTATTTATTTTCAAAACACTTTGATATAGGTACGGGAGTCAAATAACTTATCGAAGGTCACTCCTCAGTGGTAAAGCCAAGATTTAGGCTGGTGAAGTCTGGCTCCAGAAAGACTGCCTAAACTATGACAATAGTTCTGAAGACACTGAGTTATGGGTTAATCATTGTTCTAGGCAGTAATAACATACACATAAATACTTGAAAATGTTATTTCAATGAAGTCAAAACTTTATTCGGATTTTGAGAAGGTAAATTTGTTTTTCTTTATATTTAAATGGATCCAAATAAAATGTTGTTTATTTAAGCAAGCGTCCAACATCACATCACCTATCGGTGTTAACTGTGTAACTGAAAATGTTCAGGTAAAAATGAAATGACCTTGATGAATTAGTAGAAAGTAATTTCTAAATAAAACGCAACAAAACACTTCTCCTTTTTTTTGTTTCAAAAAGCGTGGGTTAGCATAAGAATAAGCTACCATACTTTAGTCCCTGGGGTCATTTACAAAGAGACCCGGGGGGCCTCCAAGTCTTCGCAGAGGACGGGATCAGCTCGGGCGCCCTAACTTGCGGGGAGCAAGCAGAGGCCAAGACTTCGGCCTCTCCAATAAAACCTAGTGGCTCTTTGCAGGCCCATAGCCTCAAAGACAAAAGAGATTTTGGCTAGGCGAGTTTGTTCCCGTCAGCACAGGAAGCATTCACGTCTGGTCATCACTCTGTCTTCAAAGCCTTACAAGCGAACGATTGGCTGGCTGTGGGCGGCAGGACCTTGCGGGGAGACCAGTGTGGTCTCCACATTGTTGGGTAGCTGGAGGCAAGGCGCTTGTATAAGCCCACAGGCCAGACGCAGTGGCTCACGCCTGTAATATCAGCACTTTGGGAGGCCGAGGCAGGCGGATCACCTGAGGTCAGGAGTTCGAGCCCAGGGTGGCCAACATGGCGAAACCCTGTCTGTACTAAAAAATACAAAAATTAGCCGGGCGTGGTGGCGAGCGCCTGTAATCTCAGCTATTACAGAGGCTGAGGCAGGAGAATCGCTTGAATGCGGGAGGCGGAGTTTGCAGCGAGCCGAGATCGGCCACTGCACTCCAGCCTGGGTGACAGAGCACGACTCTGTCTCAAAAAAAAAAAAAAAAAAAAAAACCCAGACAACGAAAGAAAGAAAGAGCCCATGGATCCTGTCCTAGGCAGGCAGAATTCCGCGGAGAGGTGGTGTTTCGCCTAAGCAGCGGCGGGCTGCAGAGACAGAAACCTACCTGACTAGCATGCTGTATTATATGAGAATGTCCATTTAGCATAGCAACGTCTTGTTCTGGATTTTTTTTTTCTGTTCCTAACCATGTTTCCTTATTTCCTAGTAGTTTATTTGCTTGGGAGCGGGTGTGGTCGTGGAAAACTCGTAACCGCTAAATTCACTTGGGTCACGAGACGCAGAGCGGGCTGGCCAAGATATTTATGTGAGCGGCTATGTAAATGAGGATTCGGAGAGTGCTCTATTGATTGGAGAGAGCTGGAGGAGGCCGTCTCTCTCCTAGAGCGCTAATTGGGAGAGGAGCCTGCCTGTCATTGGTCACCCGAGCCAATGAGAAGGGGCTGCCGCGCGGCTGCAAAGAGTTTGTCGAGGCAGTGCGGGTGGAGTACGTTGCATTCCGGTACCGGACGCCGTGAGCAGTTTGTCTACCTCTCTGGAGTTGCAGGCGACAGGTGATCATGTCCGGTCGCGGGAAACAGGGCGGCAAAGTGCGAGCAAAGGCCAAATCCCGCTCCTCTCGCGCGGGCCTGCAGTTCCCGGTGGGCCGAGTGCACAGACTGCTGCGCAAAGGGAACTACGCGGAGCGAGTGGGCGCCGGGGCGCCGGTGTACCTGGCGGCGGTGCTGGAGTACCTGACGGCGGAGATCCTGGAGCTGGCTGGCAACGCCGCGCGTGACAACAAGAAGACCAGGATAATTCCCCGCCACCTGCAGCTCGCCATCCGCAACGACGAGGAGTTAAACAAGCTGCTGGGCAAGGTGACCATCGCTCAGGGAGGCGTCCTGCCCAACATCCAGGCGGTGCTGCTGCCCAAGAAGACGGAGAGTCAGAAGGCAAAGAGCAAGTGACCGTGACGCCGCCCCCGGGGAGCTGGCTCCCCCAGCGAGGGCCCTTTTCATGGCCGTCCCGCAATGCTTTTGAATATGCTGGATGTCATGGAGGGCCAGTGACATCTAGTGGGGAGGAGGGCGGCCAGGGACCCTACGGGAGCCAATAAAGTTGGTGAAAATTGTTTGGTCGAGAGAGCTGTGTCGTCGCGGGGACCTGCTGGATGGCCCCGGGAGGGCGACCGGGAAACCCTTGGAGCAGGTACTGGTGGGTGGGCGCTAGCCCCTCTGGACTGCTTCAGTCCGCAGGTCACCCTTGAGGCGTTAGGGGAGGGTGGCCTGGAGGTGGGCAGGGTGGGAGCGCACGTCGCTCTCAGTAGGGCAAAGGGGAGGCAGAGTCGGTGCGGCGAGGCCTCCTCCGGAATTACTTTTACTTCCCCTTCCCGGAGCCTTCGCTGCTCTCCTGCTTGTTTGGGGGCACTCAGGACCAAGTCTGGGAAGAAAACCGTCGGGTCGAGCTGGGCTTGGGGCAGGAAGTGTCCCCGGCCATATTTTTTCAAAAAGTGGAGTAACTTTCCGTCTTGGAAAGTGGCTCTGATGGCACGATATCAAGGCTAAGATTTTGACAGATTCTTCTTAGCCCAATAGCTGCTGTGCTTTCATGCTTTGGATACCAGATATCTTTATATAGCACCCTTATGTTCGTATTTTTTTAGTGAAGGAAAGATTCAATAATATGGGTAATACAGAAGCATGAATTATGAGGTTGGAAATTCGTTCCCCTAACGGTCACGTTGCATAACATTGCAGCGCCTTTAGTCGTGAGTTAGATATGCTTAAACTTTTAAAGTGATGTTCTCAAGTTTCTAGCTTCATAATGATCTTGTCTTCATCATATTCTCTTTGAGACTCTGACTTTGCTTTAAAACTAAACAAAAACCTCTTGCTTGTAGGGGTTCTTACTCAACAGATAACCTGTTTGAAATCCCTTACATTACATTCTCCCACTATGACCTCATTCCAGTAATATCTTTGGGAGTTGCATTGCCTAATGGCACAGTATTGCTTTAATAAATATGTGAGGAAAGACAGGGCCAAATATTTAAATGTGGGGAGAAACACATTTCAGAGCAGGAATCCACATTTAAAAGTTAACGCTAGTAATCATCTTCTGCCCTTAATTGATACCCCCATTTATTTCATCCTTCTCAGCAAATTTCATCCTGGCCCAGCGGCCCCACAAAAGATCCCAGTACAGATTTCACAACTTTGGATTCATCTTTCCTCTGAGTCAGAATTGAAGTCTTCCCCCAAAATATATGTATATATTGTATGTCTTCATCCCTAGTAGCAGCTGGCCCATTTTCCCACGTGGACTTAAATTTTGTCCCCAGTATTTATTGAACATCTCTCTGTGCCAGGCTCTGTACAAAGTGATAGGGATACAGCTGTGAATGAGGCCAACCAGATTTTCACTCTTAGAGCTCACTTTATTTTTATTGGTTCCTGAAGACAGAGACAGGACAAGGAACAAATATATACGATAATATGGGGGATCAGCTGCTGTTAGTATTTGTGCCTCTGCTGTTTGTGGATGAATAATGGAATTACTTCTCCCATGTTGCCGTTTTTGAGGTGTTCAAAGGTCAGGCCATACACACCTCTGTTAGGAGGCAAATTATCGGGCAGGTTCCAGATGTCCTGCTGTTGACGCCACTCCCTGTGGTTTTGTCATATTTAAAAGTCGTAACACCTGTTTTAAGGATTGAGATTATTCATTTACTATGTGCCACATATTAGACACTCAATAAATGAAAAAAAGTACCATGTTTTATGAGGGTATGTTTAACCCTCATAGGTTAAATTATAGGTAAACATTAATAGGACTTTTAAAAAATGCCTAATTGTTAGAATTAGTACTCATTGGTACTGCTTGGGGTCAGTGGAACAAAATGCATACATGGTTTTGATATTTGAGTCTAATTTCTTTAAGAGATGAGGCGTCTGAGAGATTGTTACCAAAGTGACGAAGAAATAAGGACAAAGGGCATCAAGACATTAATACGACAAAAGCACCTTTGCCTTTCCCTGGGAAGAGTCACAGGAGTCTGTCTAGCTCTTGTTACCTGATGAGCAACATAGACAAAATACAAGGCATGCTAACTACCCTGTTTCCACCTACCTCTCACCACTACCCCAAGGATTCTTAGGATCCCCTCAAATACTTCTCCTGGCTCAAAGTTCAACCCCTCACCATTTTTGTTTGAGAGTTGTTTTTTTTTTTTAACCTGAATAATTTATTGGCAGTTTAAAATGCATACTGCTACAAAATCAGCTCAGCCCATGATCCGTGATGAACAAACAGTAATTCTTGCTGATGTGTGATTGTTAATTTAAAAGGCCAATATTTCTTCAAGCATAAGACCATACGGAAAAAGACCTAAGACAAAATCTAGTGGGAACTGAATTCCAGTCTTTAATAGAATTATAATCCATAGTTTTATTTACACACACACATACTCTTCCTGCAAAGATAAGCCATTCAGTGTGGCTGTGGCTTGGCCAGGATTTGTTTGATCTTTGCTTTTCCTGCAGGGCCAGTCTTGTCTTTGTGTCCCCGAGGACCGGTCTGTTTAGTTGTGCCTGCCCAGAATCAAAAGGTTTAGTCAGGCCCCCTAATTGGTGATGACTGGCATACTACATGCAGATTTCACAAAGCCCCTTGCTCTCTGCAGTGACATTTAGATTCAGATTCACTCTACTCCTTATTATCTGAATTTTGGAAACTTAATCTCTTTAAACCTCAGTTTCCTCTCTAAAATGGGCATAATAGTTTACCTTAGCAAGTTTGGGGAGGATTCAGTGAATTAATGTGAGTGAGGACACTAAGATTCCCATATAGAAATAGGCTCAATGAATAGTAGCTGTTCTTATTTCTATATAAAGTGAGTAGTGGTAGTTGATGGGACCTGCTGAAACAGTTAAGCATACAGCATTCTAGCAATCCTGTGACTTTTGTGATAGCAAACCATAAACACAATTTTAGTAGTTGTTTTACTAACTAAAGGACATCCACAGTTCAATGTGTAACAAAAAAGTAATAAATGATTAAAGCTTGTGAACTTGAATTTGCATTTTTGTTGTTTTTTGTTTTATGGTTTTCTGTTTCATTATTTATTTATTTACTATTTTACCCCTGAAGACAACCTAGTTTAGAATTTATGGCTTGTTAAGTCCACTCCACACATTAAGAATGGACCCTGTTTAGCAGTTTATTGAACAATATTATATGTTACACCTATGATTGGTAACCAGCTGTCAAGAAACTTACTATCATAAGACACACCAAAGGAAGATAACAGGGTACATGTAGAGAGAAGGAGATGCTCAGGGTGTTAACAGAAACAGGGAATACGGGTACCTGTGTCACTCAGCTGGGTGGGCACACTGGCTGGTGGGAGGTGTGAGCTGGGCTGAGAGGCAGCATGCATGAAGACGTGGGGGTCAAAAGGTAACTCCTGCAACTGGATTTGAATCCGAATCTAGGGAAAAAAATCTGGCCTGGAGATAAGAATTTGGGAGTCATGACTAAAAATAGCTAGAGTAGATCAAATAATCCAGAAAGAACATATGCATGTATAGAGAGTACAGACAGATATCGAAAATTACCACAACCGACCGAATTTGGGGATCTGTGAGATTTAATTGATTGGCAGAGTAAGAGGCATCACTAAAGAGAGGAGAGGATGCGGTGGAAGGACACCGAGAGAGAAAGTGTCAATAGAGATTTTTCTACTATTTGGATCACTGTGCTTCTTCATATCCCTGCTTTGCTTATCTGCCATATAACTAAAATATGGTCTTTAAAAGTTATTACTTTTTTCCACACATAGGAAATGGTGACAAGCCAGCTCATGTTACTAATGGAATTGGAATTGAAATGCATTTTTACCCTTTACATTTTAAAACTGCACATATGGAAATTTAAGGTATACATGGTGACAGCAAAAACATTTTTCTAAAATAAAAACCAAGAATAATATTGGCAAAGAACCCTTAAAGATATCCTTTATCTTCATTCTTTTTAGTTGAACATAATTTTTTACATATAAGTTTTTTTAAAAGTTTCAGAAACAGCAGTAACTTATTCATAAAGCCAATGTAGGCATTTTACAATGATTAAAACATGAGAAATTGGACTTGGACAAGCCAATTTAAAAAAAAAAATGTTTAGCTTTCCAAGAGAGGGAAATGGAGAATAAGAGGAACAAACAAGAAGCAGAGGAAGAAATAATGAAACTGGTTTCAGGCAGATATAAAATTAATCACTGTAATGCTTTATTTTGCTTTCTCTACAAGTGGAGGAAGGAAAGCTTATGTGCTGAAAATTGGATTTTAACATATACATACTTGAAGGAGAATCGTGGCTTATTTGAACAGTAACTTGTATCCATGATTATTTTTCTGTTTTTTAAAATTTTTTATTTTTTTAAGACAGGGTCTCCCTCTGTGGCCCAGGCTGGAGTATAGAGTTGTGATCACAGGTCACTACAGCCTCCATCCCTGGGCTCAAGCCATCCTCCCACCTTATCCTCCTGAGTAGTTGGGACTACAGGTGTGTGTCATTACACCCGGTTACTTTTTTTATTAATAATTTTTGTAGAGATGGGATTTTACCACGTTGTCCAGGCTGTTCTCTAACTCCTGGGCTCAACCGATCTTCCAATTCTGCCTCCCAAAGTGCTGGGATTACAGGCATGAGTTACCATGCTCATAGATCCTTGATAATTTTATCAAGCCATGAAATATAAAAGCCAGCATTGCTTAACCCCAAAGTATAGAATCAAAGGAGAATTGAGCCCTATATTCAACAAAATATCTTTCTTTTTGACAAACAAGTAATCTGCTCATGAGTGTTTATTTGCTTTCTGTTTATTTTTTGTTTGTTTTGAGAAGGAGTTTTGCTCTTGTTGCCCAATCTGGAGTGCAACGGCGCGATCTCGGCTCACTGCAACCTCCACCTCCTGGGTTTAAGCAACTCTCCTGCCTCAGGCTCTCTAGTAGCTGGGATTACAGGTGCCTGCCACCACGCCAAGCTAATTTTTGTAATTTTAGTGGAGATGGGGTTTCACCACGTTAGCCAGGCTGGTCTTGAACTTCTGACCTCAGGTGATTCGCCTGTCTCAGCCTCCCAAAGTGCTGGGATTACAGGGGTGAGCCACCGCGCCTGGCCTGCTTTCTATCTTAAAGTACTTCTCAAATGAACTGTGTTTTTCATATCAAAAGCCCAATTGACCACTACAATTCCTAAGTATCCCTGATGAAATTGTGCCTACTGGAGACAGAAGTGTAAAGATTACCCTTGTAGTGAGACAACATGAAGAAAGCTTGTGTTTGGCCTGAAAGAAGTGCAGCTTTAGACTGTGAAGACGAGGAGAGATGCAGTGGTATGTAAAGATGTGTAACCTGTCACCCCCAGAGTCTGGCCAAGGACCAGCTATTAGTCTAGGCAGACAAAACGAAATAGTCCAGTTCTCAGGGGCAAATAGACAAGACTGAGGAAGAAGTCATTAAGTTTGGAAATGGTAATCCCAAGCAAAATATATCCTAAGATCTCTGGTCTGGAGAACTTCTAAACTCCTCAGCACTTGGAGGTCACTTGCAAACAGATTTATCATAATTATGTTTATACCTTTCCCTATGGACAACATTAAATATTAAGCAGTACATGCAAGAAGTAGAAGATTAAAAATAGTTTGATGAAAGAATATAAATCTGATTAGATAATTTTAAAAATTCCAAGAGATCGTCTTCCTAGGGAAATACATAAAGTCAACACTGAAGTGCTTCCACAAATATGGGAACTCTGTTCAATATGAACTTACTTCCCAGTCGTGAGCAAGTGGCACCTCATACAGATTAAGTCACAGGAAGTCTCAGATGTGCACACTGCGCTGAGAGTCCTGGTGCAAGCAACGAGAGCTTTGGCTAACCTTATATTTTTGTCTATGCTGGAATATATTTGTAGTTGAACAAGTTGGGTTTATTGCCCTTTGCAGCAAGGGGGAACACATTCCATGGGAAAATGTGGGGTGTCTCAGTGAGAGGTTGTTAGGGTATAGTTTAGGATTTGGGTTGTGTTAGTTGATTTGGGGGCTATGCTCAGGATTGCATGCCGTCAGGGAGTAGGGTGCAAGGAATGCTGTAATGTGCAGAATGAAGTGAAACTAAAGCTGTAATTGGCAAATATGCTAGTATGTATTAGCCAGGATAGGGGGCTTTTTGTTGTTTGGACAATGTTTATGTTTTTGTGTCTGTTCAGACATGATTACAGAACGGTCTTGTTTTTTATTTGATTTTTCACAGCCACTCAGTGGCCTTGTCTCGTGCTGGTGTTCTGTTGGTGTTATGTGCAACAGGTCAGTACAGTGCAGCTGTGTCAGGCCAACTCCTAGCAACAGCACAGCCCAGCTGATAGTCCAGGCCAGTTACTGTCTTGGGCTGTTTTTTTCTTGCTCATTACCTAAAAAAATAATGTGACACCCAGAAGAGTGTTTGCTCATTGGTGGAAGCAGACAAAGACATCTCAAGGCAAATGTTGGCAGTCTCTAAGCATCATGCAAAAGAGGAAGCTACTGTCTTTGAGTAGTTAAGTCACACATTTATAATATATTTTAAGGATCCATATCCGCTAACAAAATCCTCATTTTCATGTTCATCAAGTAACTTTCTATCTTGAATTTATCTTTCTGTCCATTCTTCACATGGGTAAGAATGTCCTTGTTTCTTGAACATGGCATTCCAGGTGCTCCTAACAATAAATCATGCTTTAAATATATTTATATATGTTATTTATATTTATTTAAATGTGCATATTAGGTAAATACCATGAGTTCACTTTCCTCCCTAATATCCTGTTTCCCATTGCCCAGCCCAAATAAGACAAAAGACAAAGGCCATTGAAGCCCTCTCTATAGTTCAGCTTTCTAGAGGCATACAGCAGGGTAGAAAAGTATAAAGAAAGCATTTGGAGGGCAGAGCTCTTAGTTTTCCAAGTATAATATGAGCATGCATCCATTGCGGGGGAAAGAGTTCACTGGACCTTTTACAACATGATAAAGGTTATCTCCTCATATATCACCCCTGATGTACAGTGTTCTAGCAAGAACAAACAATCCAGATGAAATCTCTGTGTTGCTAAAACTTTCATAAGAGTAGTCCTTAAATGAAGTCGATAAAGTTTACAGGTTTATAGATTCCAGCCTGCTCTTCTATGATTCTTTATACCACTCACCAGCTATACGAAACTATCTCTTGTCTCTTCCAGCAGGGAACAGGGGCACAGAGAACTCACACCTCTTTTCTTTGCTTCAACCCATCCGCTAGAACTAGCCCAGGCTTAATCTAACTGCAAGGAAGCCCTGGAAATATAGAAGATGACATATTTTGGTGAGTATATTGTCTCTGCCAGTTTCTTCGAGCATTTTTGCTTACTTCCTAGTTCCTAGCTTTGTTCTATTTAACATACTTCTGTCATGGAGCTTGCTAGTTAGTCTCAAAGTTCCTTTGAGATTTTTCAAGAACAAAAAGTGGCACACACACAAAGTTATGTTAGCTAGCACACATAAGCTAGCAGTACCTAACCCCTGCCAAAAGGTGCTAGAGAAATATTCCATTTGTTTTTGCCAGAGGAACCTGTGCTAAGAATTGCTTTAAAACATTGTGATAGAAGTAAAGACCGCTGAGTTTTCTTTGGATTTATATATGCCAGTTATGAATTGATTGGTTCTGAGCTCCAAATTAAAACTTCAATATTGGTTCCGAGAAGTTTTCTCAGTAGAGGGCCCTGTAGAGGAACACTGCAGGAGGAAAGGGCATATTTCCATGTGGACACCAAGTAAGGTAGGCTACCTGCCTTCAGTGCAGGTTTCATGTTAGGTAACCAGAGTAGTGACAGAAACTGTATAGCTCACAAAGCCCAAAATACTCACCATCTGGCCCTTTAGAGAAAGTTTGCTTATCCTGTTCCAGTCTATCAGTGGAAGCAAAAATGAAAAATACAAAGCTCCCTAAACCACAAAGCAATTATTTAAATAACTGATGTTGTTCTGCTAGTTTTTCTCCATAAACTAGAAGACATCTTCTGAACAAGAAAAGCCAAGCTATACTATTCCTAACACCTCTGTTTTTCTAAAGCCAGTATGACAATCTTAAAGGAATTACTCCTCGTTTTTATTCCTTAAAATTTAAAACTTAATTTTTACCATGTTTTTAGTAGGATTCTCATTCTCTATCAGAAATGGCAGTTCCTTAAACCCGAGCTTTAAATACTTAACCATTTTTTTCTCCATAAATACTAGCAGAACATCAGTTATTTCAAATATTTTATTAGATTAACCCTTAAGTTTAAAAAAAAGTCTTAAAATTATTTCTTCAAGTAGGTTTTCTTTTTTATCCATGAACATGTATTGTATAAATAAACTTTGAGGGTACAAAGTGTGGATTTAAAAATACCTCCTCCTTTGGTTTAGGTTATTATGCAGTAAGAACAGTCTTAGGAGCAGATGTTAGATTTGTACTTGGCCTGGGTTTTACTTTCCTTTTCACTCAAGAAAGCTATCAAATATTCTTTGAAGGTATGATTTTCTTTGCAATAAGTTGCTGAAGCACTTTTTCACTTTTACAAAGAAGTTCAACCTTCATAAAAATAATATGGCTTTTTCATTTGTGGGTGGTGTATTTTATAAAATCAGACAGGATTTCAGAGATATATCTGTTTCTCCCTCTTCCTGCCTATACTTTGGCAGTCATCTTCCTTTTTTCTTTACCTGTCTCCCCATTTTATTGGAATCAAGGTTGCTGGATATAGACAATAATAATGAACAGTATAGTTAATTCTGTTCTTCGTTGGACTGTAAATTTTTCTTGAGATTATATGGCTAGAAACTATTGTATTCTAACTTTCTTCACAAAATATTGTTATAAAACCGTTATTTTTTTTTTACATTTCTTACAGCATTTTTAGAGTGTTAATTCTGCATATACTTATCTCCTGCAAAAGTGGTTTCTTACTAAAAATTGATTTATTGTATTTTACAATTTTAAAAACACAGCTCATTTTTAAGCTCAATGTGCCTGGGGGGGAAATATTCTGTGACTGGGATAACACATCTAGGAAAAATGTGTTTGGGAACCCATGGTCTTCTCTTTGCAGACTTCTATTTAAAAAACAAACTTTCTGTATTTGGTTGCAGCACCATTAGACCCACAGTGTATATTTAATAGTTCTAAACTTACAAATATTCCATTTTTTTTTAAACCTTTAAAAAGTTAACAATAAAATTATAAACGTTAAATGAGTATGTCTTCACTGGCACATGACATATATAGATGTCTTTTTTCCCCAAATTTTAAAGTTAAAAGATTCTGTAAAAAAATTAGCATTAATAATTATTGTACTCAAGGTTTGAGACAGATGTAGACATTGAAGTTTATTCCCTGAATTTCCCTAAGGTGATGAGGGTAGGGACCTTACTTTAGCTTACTACTGTATTCCCAGCATCTAGCTCAGTTGCTGGACAGTAACCGTACAGTAAATAAATTTCATACGCTGATTCTGATGTCCCCAAATCCTCAGGCATGTCATTCCATCAGTTACCCCCTCATTCTCCAACCTCTCCCTATTGGCTATTGCCTCTCAGCAAAATGTTTGCCAACTAAAATCCCTCTGTTCACCCAGAGCATAGCCACCTGCCTACTGTCCTCTCTCTTTCCTTCATAAACTACAAGGCCTTCTTCAAGAGAGAACCAAAGCCAGGATATAGTTCTTTTGGCTTCACAGATGTTCTATTTCCAACTTTTGCCAAAAGCTCTTATTTCTAAGAATGTAAAAATATGTTTTCTAGCAACTCATACCTTCCTGGATCTAGATCTGTTTATGAAGAAATCATGTGCAGTTCTGCTTGGTGACAGCTTTGAGCCCCAGAAGTACTGTAATAAGGCCGGTCTTCCAAACTAACTGGCTGAGTAACATTTTCAGATATCGGATCTGCTGTAGTTTCAATCAGGGATAAAACCGTTGAGTTCTATATGGGTGGTGATTGTCCCATCTTCTGTGGTCTCAAGAATTACTTGAATGCAGTAAAAATGATTTTAAAAATACTTAAAAATAACCCTATACAGCTATATATAGAGGTATTTTAATGAAGAGCACAAACAAGAATTTACAAAATGAGAATTGAAACGGAATCTTGGATAGCATCTAGGCCTTTATGCTGATTTAATGACATGGCAGAGTATTACTGTGGTGGTTCTTAAAGGGGCAATTACTGTCCCTAAAGTGACATCTTGATAAGGAAGTAGTCACAAGTCTATCCATACATGATTAAAGATTTGTATCATTTACATTTCATAGCTGTAATCTAACCATTTTTGTGAAAATATTATGTAAATTATGGTAACGAGTATATCCAGAATCAGAACTACTAATTAATTCCCCTTTCCTGTGGATGCAGCTGATATACTATGCCATATTTTACCAATAATTTTCAGAAAATTATACTAGCAATATTAGGAAATGCCTTTATGCTAAACTATCGACAGCTTTCTTTTATTAACATGAATTAGAAATCTCCGACTCAAGGCCAAGGAGGATCACTTGAGGCTAGGAGATGACTGGGAAACATGGCAAGACCCTGTCTCTAAAAAATAAATTAGCTGATTGAAGTGGCACATATCTGTAGTTCCTTGGGAGGCTGAGGCCGGAGGATCACTTGAACCAGGAGTTTCAGATTGCAGTGAGCTATGATCGCATTACTGCACTGCAGCCTGGGCAACAAAGCAAGAACCTGTCTCTAAGAAAAAATGATGATTAAAAAAAGAAATTGTGCCCAGAAAGAGTATAAATTTCAAGTAAGATCATTAAAAATGTTTCAAATATTAGAAAGTAATTGTTTATGCTGAAACTATAACCACAATATAGATACCATAAGGTTCAATCCTTGATATCCATAAGATATCAAGGATAACTGAAGGTTCAATCCTTGCATCTAAGCAATCACTCAATTCACCTGCTGACCTATATTAACTTACACTAAAAAACAAACCAACCCAAAATGGTCTATTTAGTGATTTGGCAGGATTTGCTTTAATATAAAAGAATAAATCAGTAATTTTCAAGCAAAGCCAAAACACACAAAAGATCTCAGATAAAAATCTAAAAATCCATCAAAGATATCAACTCTAAGAAAAGAAATGCCTTATTGTATTATTGCACTACATTTTAGGTTATTACCAATTTTTGACAGTATGGGATTCACATGAAAGGCATTTAAGATACTGTGGAAAGTAAGGTATGCTTAAACAATGCCTCCATTGTGTGTATGTGTTTATGAAATACACACTTTGGACCACTGGATAAACCATGAGTCCTTTTTAAGTTTCAGTATCTTCTAGTGTAAAATGGGGTAAACACCCAGAAAAGTAACCTACTAGGGTTACTTGGTAGATGAGTTAAAGCACTTCATAAAGAAATGGTATAAATGCAAATTAATGTTAAGCATTCTTATTCATTCATATTTTAATATAAAAGCACAAAACCCCCACCTCTTCAAAAAGGAAAAAAAGCTAACCTTTTATGATTCATTAAAAATGGTTTAAAATGACCTTTGCCATTCCACTTGTATCAGTTCACAAAGCTCTGGAAGTTCACAAACCACTGAAGGTAAGACATCTTCAGAAGAAAAGCCGAGCCATACTATTCCTAACACCTCTCAGTTTCTCTAAAGCCAGTATGACAATCTTAAAGAATTACTGCTTTTTTATCCCTTAAAATCTAAAACTTAGTTTTTACCATGTTTTCATTAAGATTTTCATTCTGTATCAGAAATGGCAGTTCCCTAAACCCAAGTTTTAAATAGTTAACCGTTTTTCTTTTTTTTGCCCATAAAAAAGGTATTATGTTTACACATTATCAGTAACAGAGAGTGAGTATCTTGGTGTAGAACATTTATTTATTTTTCCCACGAATCACTCAAAGTTTAGGTCAGTGGGAAATAATTTTAATCAAAGAACTGTACATTTTCTACCCATATATCCTGCCTTGTCTTAGGAAATGACACTGTGATCCATTTCATTACAAGTAAAATATTACAAAATATTTACAGGAAAATATTAAAAATAACTCAAACACAAAAGGCAAGATGAAATAAACTTTTTGTCAGAAATCTCTACTCCAGTGCCCACAGCACACAGGAAGAGAGTCAAAACAACATAAGCAACTAAGATCCCTCTGATCACAAATTTCCAAAGAACTGGTGAAGAAACAGGATGAAAATGGTGGTGTGAAAAGGAATGATGTTAGCAGCACAGCTTCAATAACTGATCTATTCTGAATGAAATACTCTCTCTTATGTGCAGTAAATTCTGGACAAGGCTAAATTTTAGGATATTCCTTGAACTGAAATTAGAAAATACCCTGACAATGGAAGCAGCTCTTTCATCTAAGTTTAATAAGAGCCTCTTTCTCCATGGGCCACTGTTATGGACAGAAGCCTGTTCTGGCATCAAAAGCTGTCACAGTAGCCCTTCCATCTCTTTCATGAAAGCCTCATAGACATCATCCTTAGTTTGTACTGAGACAGGAACAGAAGGACCAGATTTGGGTGCTGCTTTGGCAAGAGGCACAGCAGAATCATCCTCTGACTTTCTTTGGGGAGCAGCAGTAGCCCCTTTATTCTCCCGACGTACTCTCAGTGCAGTGGGCACAAATCGAGTAATCTCTGCCTTGGGATTAGTGATCTGTGGCTTGGCACTGATGGTTGCTGTCGCTTTCTTCTCAATGGTGGCTGCACTCGTATCATCCGCCTTGGGTCGCTGAATCAAGTTGGGTGGGGCACTTAAAACCCCAGGGTTCGGCAAGGGAGCTGGTGGGAAAAGCCCAGGGGGGGCAGGTCCAAGGGGAGGCACCAAAGGTGGGCGCATCATGCCAGGACGAGGTGGAGGAATACCTAAATGAGTAAAATAGGCAGGATGAATACTACAAGAACTAATACAATTTAACTACTATTGAGGACATTTAAATATTAGTTGCCAATTTTTAAAAAAATGGGTAACAACTTACAGAAAATAAGCTGAACTCATGTTGCTTGCTTTTTGAAACTCAGGAATATTCTATTATAAAACAATATTTGCCTTCAACCTGTATTCCTATAGTTACAGTAATATGTTCTATTCTTCTCTAAATCATGTCCTACTTTAAAATATAAAGTGCCATCGACTGGTTTCAAATATTATTTCAAATCTCACATCCCAAGATTCTATTCCAGCTGGATAGTGCAGACATTAGTAAGTCAGGATCCCCATGCATTATATTTCCATACCACTTCCCTTGCACAAAAAGGTAACAATGGGCAGGAAATAAAATTTTAACCCTGGTTATTAAATGCACATGGAGGCTGAGCACAGTGGCTCACACCTGTAATCCCAGCACTTTGGGAGGCTGAGGTGGGTGGATCATTTGAGGTCAGAAGTTCGAAACCAGCCTGATCAACATGATGAAACCCTTTCTCTACTAAAGTAAAAAAAAAAATTAGCGCATGGTGGTGCACGCCTGTAATCCCAGCTACCTTGGAGGCTGAGGCAGGAGAATTGCTTGAACCTGGGAGGCAGAGGTTGCAGTGAGCTGAGATTTCACCATTACATACCAGCCTGGACAACAAGAGCGAAACTCTGGCTCAAAGAAAAAATAAAATGCACTTGGAGCAAGAAAATGCAACTAATCACAATCTGTCATCATTACTGGAAAAGAACTCATGTCCTATCAACAGTTCAGACATACATAATATTCATATACCAAGAACTGCAGATTTCAATTCTTCAAATGCCACTTTTAAAGTATTATATTTTACCATATCTAAGATCCTATTGATTATATAAACTCATAATTATTCTGTGCACCACTAAGAGAGAGAGAGAGAAAAAAAAAGCCCCAGTTGGGGCACTTAAAAAAGCAGACCTTCACATGAAACTGGCACATTTTAGTGTGGGAAACTAGAAATACACCTGCCACATAAAACAAACCTACAAGAAAATCTGCATGTCTAACCTTGACACTAAGTAGAGGAAAGAGAAAAAAACTCTGTAATTTTAAACTTTAAGTTGGTACTCACGCAGATGCATAAAACAGCTTCGTAACTACTAACTAAACCAAAAAATAACCAAATAGAGAATTTAATCCCATGTTTTCTGGCTAGAAGTCCCTCAAGTGACAGGCAGAATAAACTGCAAATACACACTGGAAGAATTCTACTTCAAGCTAGGTCAACAATTTAAAAACCACTACTGATTGTAAGATTACCTCAGATTTCAGAATACTGAAATGTGACATTATGTTTTAGAGCAAATGAAATAAACAGTAGGCTAAATTTTTATTATAGAAATTGAAAGTGTCACCTGGAGGTGCAGGGGGAGGTAGCCTTGGTGGGGGTCCCCGAGGAGGAGGACCAGGAGGCAGACCTGGAGGTGGACCTGGGGGCGGGCCAGGGGGTCGGCCTGGTGGTGGTCCTGGAGGTAAAAGTCGGGGTAAAGGCCCTCGGAGTCCTGGCATTCCAGGTGGTCTCAGGAATGGAGGAGCTCCTGAAAAGAGAAAAATGATAAATTAATGTCAAAAAAATGTACATTAAGTAATAATTATGGCTTAAAAGTAACTCAAATATGGTTTGACTTTAATCTGAAATCAGATCAACTTCAAAAACTTAATGAAACGTACATGAAAAGAGAATTTATTCAATATCTGAACACCAGAAAAACAGTACTGGATTTGTTGAGGATCTTTTATATCCACAACACTGACTAAAAGCATACTCAATCACAGCTCTGCAGTGCTGGAAATATACAATGGTGATAAGAATTCTTAAACAGTTCCAGTATAAGATGAAAATGGAATAAAAAACGCAATGCTTTAAGGACCCCCCCGAAACTCATGAATATGTAAGATCACTAAGAATGACATAAGACAGGTAATTTTGCCTTGTACCAATCGGAAAATTATTAGCTCAACTGAAGAAAACAGAAGGCTGACAATAGGATGAAGGACCAAAATCACAAATAGCTGAAAAGTTCTCTGTTGCTTCATTTTATAATCTTTTTATACTTTCAAGTTGAACACTTAATAAACAGATTAATCACCTTTGCCTCTAAAAAAGATCTACAACTAAAAAGACTATCCAGATTACACTGACATTCAACATTCCTAACTTAAGAACACAAGACGGTATTAATTGTGTCTTACTCCCACTCACTGCCAATTTAGAACTAGGTCAACTTATCATATTAAAAAGCAATACTAAAGAAAGCCTCCATTACATGTTCAAGTTTCTGTCTGCTGTAATCAGAAGAACTTTGAAAAAAGGAGTGCTTTGGAGAAAAACAGGTGCTATCAGTAGAACTATGAGTTGCAAACAAGAATTTGGGAATGAACAAGTTTTACTTGTCCTTTGAGAATCCTTCACATCTTAAAGAATTCCATTAGGAAGAAACAAGAAAACATGAACAATAACAATGCATAATTATTTTTTGGAATGACTTCATTCTAACCTCATTTAAACTTTATTCACAGTATTTAAGGCTTACCGGGAGGTGGACCAGGAGGAAGGCCCGTAGGTGGCCCAGGAGGCCGTAATGGTGGAGCAGGTGGTGGTCCAAGAGGTGGTGGTCCTGGCATGGGAGGTGCTTGTATCTGAGAAGGAGGAACAGACTGGGGGGGAGCCTGCTGCTGTGAAGAAGCAGTGGATGTGCCATCGGAATGGGATTCCTCTTTATGTTGTTTTTGTGATTGCTTTTCTGCTTCAGAGTCATCAGAATCACCTTCATCATCATCTTCTGAAAATTCCTCTACTTCCCGTCCCTCCTCAGGGATTTCTTGACCTGAAAGAAATTTTAAACCCAATAAATAGAGTTGATTCTGTTTTTTTCAGGTTGGAGAATAGCAATGACTGAATACACACGGTTAATAAATACGTTCTTAAAATTAAAAACCAAATAGTCTTCTTCAATAAAATACTTAGATGTGAAAGAATAAAATAATATTCTACTCATCTATGTTAGTGTAGCATAGTGGAATGAACTCAGGCTTTAAAAGAAGACAGATCAAGATTTAAATGCCAGTTCAACCATTTACTTGCTGTGTAACTTGGGCAGCCCATATAATGGCTCCAAACCTTATTTTTGTAAAACAAGGACTTAGTATTTACTTGAAGATAGCTGAGATACTAAATGGAAAAATGTATGTAAAGCAATTAGCGTGAGGAAACACCAAAAGGTGATACACTATTTTTTCCCTGCCTTACCTGCCATACGAAGCATCATGGCTTGAAGAGGAGTCAGTTCCTTCATATTCTTCTTTTTCTTCCTTGATTTTCCAGGCATATCTGCAAACCGTACACTCAGACCTAAGGGGATGGGGAGGGAGTGAAGTAGATTGGGTTCAACAAAATTCAGTAAATGTTTACTATATAATCCTATAAAGAACTAGATATGATTGCTACTCACTATTTGGCAGAAGTGCAGGAAGAGAGCTATATTAATGATATGAACACCTAGATAAAAAAAATTTTCTTGAAAATATAAATTATTAAAATTGGCCAAGGAAGTGGTAAGTCCAGAATATACAAAACTTAAATGGTAGCTGAAGATCTCCTTAAAGGCTACACATAATTTTAGGAGGAAATTCAGCCAAACATTAAGTTACAGAAATCTCCTAATAAAGAGCATAGGAAAAGAAGAAACGGGCCGGTGCGGTGGCTCATGCCTGTAATCCCAGCACTTTGGAAGGCCAAGGTGGGCAGATCATGAGGTCAGGAATTTGAGACCAGCCTGACCAACATGCTGAAATCCCGTCTCTACTAAAAATACAAAAAAATTAGCTGGGCGTGGTGGCAGGCACCTGTAATCCCAGCTACTCAAAAGGATGAGGCATGAGAATCACTTGAACATGGGAGTCAGAGGTTGCAGGAAGCCAAGATCATGCCACTGCACTCCAGCCCGGGAGACAGAGCAAGATTCTGTCTCAAAAAAAAAAAAAAAAAAAAAGAAATGTTACCCAACTCATGAAGCTAGCATAACCCTGATACCAAAAATCATCTACTGCCCAACATAAAATATAAGCAAGTTTACACACGTTTATAGCAGCACAATTTGCAATTGCAAAAATATGGAACTAATCTAAATGCCCATCAACCAATAAGTGAATAAAGTAAATGTGGTACATATCCACCATGAATACTACTCAGCCATAAAATGGAACAAAATAATGGCCTTTGTAGCAACCTGGATGGAGTTGGAAGCCATTATTCTAAGTGAAGTAACTCAGGAATGAAAAACCAAATATTGTATGCTCTCACTTATAAGTGAGAGCTAAGATATGAGGATGCAAAAGCGTAAGAATGATACAATGGACTTTGGGGACTCAGTGGGGAAGGATGGGAGGGGAGTGAGGGAAAGACTACAAACTGGGTACAATGTATATACTGCTGGGGTGAGGGACACATCAAAATCTCACAAATCACCATTAAAGAACTTATCCTTGTAACCAAACACCACCGGTTCTCCAAACATTATCAAAATTAAAATTTACAAAAAGGAAAAAAAAATGCAAGCACGTCGATTCTAATAGTGTTTTAAAAGCCAGCAATGTAATTCACTACAATAAAGAACTTACAAAGAACAAAAAATATAGTAACATCCTAACAGATACATACAAAATATTTATGATTAAAAAAAAAAACCCTCTTAGCAAGCTAAGAAGAAAAAGAACTTCTTAGCTGACAAAGGCTATTCATTAGACACTGGATAGGAGCATTCTCGGTAAACATTTTAGGAGGAGAATAGTTCCAAGTGGACAGGACTTTAGTTTTGTTTACCCTGTATCCTTACTGCCTAGAAAAAAATGCCCTGTTTATAGTAAAAACTCAATAAATATTAGCTGAGTGAATATCAAGTCAGAGTTAAGACAGCCATTTTCATAACATGTGTGTTGATGAGTACATATAAGAAAAATCTGGTCGGCTGTGGTGGCTCACGCCTGTATTTCCAGCACTTTGGGAGGCCGAGGCAGGTGGACGACCTGTGGTCAGGAGTTCGAGAACAGCGTGGCCAACATGGTAAAGGCCCATCTCTTCTAAAAATACAAAAATTAGCTAGGTGTGGTGGCAGGTGCCTGTAATCCCAGCTACTTGGGAGAATTGCTTGAACCCAGGAGGTGGAGATTGCAGTGAGCTGAGATTGTGCCATTGCACTCCAACCTGGGCGACAAGTGTGAGACTGTCTCAAAAAAAAGAAAAAAAAAGAAAAAAGAAAAAGAAAAAGAAAAAAATCTTTTGGCAGAATAAAAGGAAAAGAAGGCAAATGACCACACAGTCGCAGAAAAAAATGGAGCTGCTGTGGCTCTAACGGCTTTCTACTTTCTAGTACTAGGTTCCTACCTAACAGTTCTCTATAATCTTTCATTACCAGCTCTATCTATTCTTTTAAACCAACTTTTTTGTTGGCAACCATGATTCTAAAGACACAGCAGGAGAAAAATCTGCCATCAATATTAACATTAGTATTGCATAGTATTATGTAAGTATTCTGTTGTGGGCTACAAAAATAATCCCAAAAGAAGCTCCCAAACTGCTGAGGTTTGACAGAATTAGTGTGCATTTTGCACTGCCAGTACCTATTACAAAGCTTAAAATGTTCTTGACAAATGTCATAACTACTTTTAAAGAGTACATGTAACTCAATTTGAATTTTGTAATAATCAAAACATACACATTATAGATACAATATGTTTCATGATTCCACTCATGAGTGTACCTGGGTTTAAATTATGATCCTGGTTCATAAGACATAAGATACCATAAAGGGCTTCAAAGGTAGGGCTATTCTTTCTTTCCTATAACATACCATAATAACATATGCTTATGCTATTGAATAGTTATTATACCTTTACCCTAAAGTGAACTTTATTACAATTACACTGTTTAATGTTTTTCCTCATAAATATCCACTGAGTACTTACTCTGTGTCAAAAACTTTCAAAATTTTAATATACAAAGATGAATACAGCTATGATCTCTATTTCCAAAGACTTCACAGGACTTTCACAGATTCACTAATAAATTAGGACCTTCGGCTTGTTTCCTCTTTATCGATCAATACCATGAATCCTTCATCTGCACATACCTGACTTCTTTTCTTCATTATTGTCTCTCTCACCATCATCACGGTGCACAAATTCATCCCCCTCACTTTCTCCATCTGATTTGTCAGTGTCACTGTCATCAGTACTGTCATCATGCTTATCTTGATCCATGTCCTCAGGATAGCCATCATCTTCACTGGTGCTAGAAATATCATCATCATGACCTCTCTGGGCTGAGAAGTGGGAAGGGAACATGGACAAGTAACATTATTGGATCCTCCAAAACATGGTACCCAGAAATACTGAAAATTATGCTATTTTAACTCGACTGTAACAACTTAATTCTTACAAAAAAAAAAAATTCCTGTACATAGCTATTCATACAGTCTAACAATATTTTCATTTGTCAATAATTGTAAACACTATTTTTTGGTAATTTAAGATTTTTTTAAAAAGAGATTCTAATTTGAGAACCCATTTCCTTTGGCACCCATCATGTTTATATACACATACACAGTCAGTGAATGTATACAACACTGTAGTCTGATGACAACAAGCTAAAAGGGAACAAGATATACAAGTCTTAAAAGATAGAGTGACATCTCTAAGAAAAGCCTAATTTAAAACACAATATACTTATGTATGATGCTTTTACTTGGGTAGATCCTACAATTTATCCAACTGTATGTATATTAGTATATACACGATATCCTCTCATTTACTTCCTCAGTTCTGAGAGTGGTGAACAATATGTTAAACAGGGCCAACATAAAAAATGGTAATTATAACAGCAAAAGAACAGTCACTTCTCACCAAGTTCAGGACTATATAACATGTCTTCATCTCGTCTACGAGGGGGAAGATCTAGGGCAAAACCAACTTTACGGCCATACATCTGCATGACTTGAGGAGGAGGTGGACCAGGAGGAGGGCCAGGAGGTTTTCTGCCAGGGGGTAAACGTGGAACACCATGTCCAAGAAGAGGAAGGATAGAAACTGCCCGAGTTGGAGGTCTGTTAAAAAAAAAACAAAAACAAAAAAAACCCACAGTAATCACTTAGTAATAATGAGATATTTTTCTCTTCTAAACAATTTTCAAGGGATTTCTTATTTTACATTTAATCAAATTTCATACTGTTGACATCTATATTGTCTTTTATTTACCCTGGCATTAATTCTGGCACTGGACAGTCAATTTGTGCTTTTACTTTTAAATGCGCTCTGATTGTGACACTGCTTCCTTACCCATAGGCTGAGGTTTTCTTTAGGATGGAGGGTGGCTGGGCACCAGGAAGTGGAATGTCCTGGATCAAAATGTTGGAAGGAGCATGTGGCATATCTGGCAAAGGAATACTCTCCACTTCCACATGCTGAGCATTCTGAAACAGAGAGAACCTTTCAGTATTATGATAAAATATCCACAAACTAAACACTAAAAATGACAAGTCAGCTGTTTCATGACTCGGACATGCTTTCCAACTAACATAAATATCACTAAAAACCCCCAAAAAATAGCCTCACGTCAATACCTCCAAAGACTGTCATAGAACTGAAAGAAATCTTTATTACTGAAAACACCAAAACACAGGTGTTTTTTCTCCTCTTACTATCAGGTAAGTCTTTTTGTATATGATTTGAAATAGCTGTTGTTTAGAGAAATCCAACTGTTAAAAGTATCTAACACCAAAGTTACCCTATTTAATATGCAGGGTGATAGAAAAATAATACATGTCAACTAACAAATGTATATATCCAGTGGTGCAGGTTGGGCTCTTTAGCTTGCCTATGTTGAATTTCTGTTGTGTATTAGCTTAGCTTACCTAAGCAAGTTAACTCGTGCCCCTATCTATAAAATGAGGGGCATATTACCTCCTTTACAGAAATTACAGCATTTGATTTTTTCCCATCTTTGAGGTAAAATTTACAAAATGTACAAATTCAGTCAAGTTTTGACAAATGCATATACCTCATACTCCTTCCCAATCCATCTCTAATATCCCCGAAGGCAACCACTGCCACATTTTTTTTTCCTGCATAGATTAGTTGTACCTATTCTAGAAATGAAATCGTAACAATGAAATAAACTTAGCATGTTTTTGAGATTTATTCATAATTTTTCATTCCATGTTGTTTTGAGTATTAGATTATTCCTTTCACTGCTGAACTGTATTCCATTGTATAAATATACTACAGTTTAATTATCGATTATCTTATTAGTGAACACTAGACTGATCCTAGTTTTGAATTAATTTTTCCTGTTTAAATATAGAGGATTAGAGTTGCTGGTTCACAGGGTAGCCATGTTTAGTTTTAGAAGAAATCGCTATGAGGAAGAGGTGCAACATGATCCATTCTCCCATTAACTTTTTAAATCTAAGTACAGACAGAGCATCCCTAATCTGAAAATCTAAAATGCTCCAAAATCCTAAACTTTTTGACTCCCATATGATGCCATGGTGGAAAAATCCACACCTGACGTAATGTGATGGGCTGCAGTTTTGTTTCATGCACAAAATTTACAAAATTATCTTCAGACTGTGTATACAAAACATAAATTTCATGTTTAGACTCGGGTCCAATTCCCAAAATATATGCAAATATTCCTCCCCAAAAACACCCCTAAATCCAAAACACTTCTGGTCTCAAGCATTTTGCATAAGGGATACTCAATCTGTATAATATTTTAGTTTCTCTCTCTCTCTCAAAAAGAAAAAAAAAAACACCTTGATTACCTTGACAGCATCAAAATACTGGCTAAGTTGAGCCCTCTTCTGCTCATACTCTACTTCTAGCTTTCTCAATTCTTTGTAAATATCTGGATTCTCTTTTTCATAGAGTCGTAGAATACGTTCAAAGGTTTCACGCAGCTTTTTACGCTTGTCTTTCAGTACTTTCTCATTTAATTGTGGCTGTTGCACTGGGTTAAACTCTGAGAGAAAAAGTAGATTATGGGATTAAAGAAGGGGCCACTTCAATTAGGTATTAACAGGTTACATAATAAAAACCTCCATATATGCTGAAAAGTTTTTAAGAGCTCTAGATATCAAACATACTCTTTTCAACTTTATTCAAAGAACTACAATTTTATTAAAATCCCCACCCCTTTTAGATGGCCACTAATTTTTCTTTTCTCAGAAATGCCACCTAACTGATTAAGACTTCTTAATTAAGAGAGCCAATGCATGCTTTTTTTCTGCCTTAACTAGTCAGTATTGAGTTTTATAAATTGTAACTAGAACCCTGATGAATAGTGTTGTTATTAAGTTTATCTTCTTCTTTATAACTATTAATCTTGGTTAACGTATTCAAATCCAGAGGGTGTATTCTTACACCATACTGACTAGTGTGATTAGGAAAAGCGTTGAATGTCTGAATTTTAATCTCAGCTTTGCCACTACATAGCAATGCGACCTTGAGAAAGCTATGTAATCTCTCTGTGCCTGAGTTTCCTAACCTGTAAAACAGGGACAGTGCATCTACCATAAAAAATTGTGAGGATTAGAAAACTAGTGGAAAAAAACTGGTGTGTCACAAGATAACTACTCAAGAAACCTCAGTTATTACTATTTTCTCCTTTTAAAACAACACATAACATTTGGGGTCATTTAATGAAGGATTCCCTGACTCCCCAAGGAAAGTAACTGTCCTTGCTGATATTTAGACCAGAGGCAAGAAGTAGAATCAGCTATAGCTGAACTGGGAAAGATCTGGCATCCTGAAGCCTGACCCAGAACTCTTACCCAGGCTAGCTGCCCAGATTCTCTGACATTACTTCAGAAATCTTGTAATAGCATAATGCCATGACTGGATTTTTTGTACCCCATTTAATGTATCATTGAGGAGTTTCACTGCATCTCTTTTACTTACTACTCTGTTTTTGGACAAACCATGGAACTTGTAAAGATCACTTTAAAATAGTATTTTAAAAAAAAAGATGACAAAGGGTAGAAGACAAAGTGGCAAAAACTTGACAGGTGAAAAGGACATGGAAGTTAACTAGACTATTTTATTTTCTGCATGTTTGAAAATTTCTATTAAAAGAAACAAATAAAACATTCTACATGTTCTAATATCAAACAGAAAGAGTATTTGTGGGTTAGGATAAAATTTCCAGCAGCAGCATCAATGATTTTCAAACTTAGATGCAAAAAAAGATAACATCCAGCTATTTCATGTGATTCCAGTTATAAAAAAGCAGGGATATTTAAGATGCATATGAAGAGTGAATAAAATTATTCTACGGAATGTGAAAAAGGCAAATAATCCTGGTATAGTATTTTACATACTTGGTTTTAGGTATCTGATTATTTTTTTCTACATCCTTACTAAAAATTTGGATAAACTGGAAATGCCTTATATTCACAGTGGCCTGATACTTAGATTTACATGGTAGATGCCAACATTAAATAAAAGACGACAAACAAAAAACCCAAGGTTATTTCATAAACCAGACTAAGTCTTTTCCTGAAAAGCAAGCTGGCCAAACTGAGCTTCTGTTATCTCATAATAACAATTAGCTGAAAGCCAAATAACGACTCCCCTCTTATTCCGGTATATAGGGTCTCCAGTTTACAACAGCCCTCTAGCACTCCATTTTGCCTCCTTGAAACTAACATTAAATCCAAGCATCAAATGCCATCGTGCTGTCCTGTTTTACTTACGCCTGTGCTGCTTCACTCATTACCTGCCTGCCTCTGTATGTATCAGACTGTTACACTGCCTGTTTGTAAATTCTTACCCATTTCATCCAATTTCTCCATGTCTCGGATAATCTGTTTTGGATCTTTCATCTTTAAAACTGCAGCTCGAACCATCATGCGCTGTTTTTTGTTCTTAGAAAAATAAAAGGGGGGCAGAACGTCAAGAAGTCAGACACTCATGAGTTTTCTTTCAACTTGCTTTAAGAATCTAAACAGAATTTTGAACTCCTTGGTTTCTGATCACTTGTTTCAACCCCCAGAAACAGCTATGTAATTTTTTTTGCCTTAAAAATGTTTAGACTTGTCAAAAAGATAAAGAAATGCTATTTTTAAGATGTGCTTTCTTAGGAAAGCATTTCTTTTAACTCTGTGAGATCTTTAGCAGTTACTTAAACACACATATACACTTTAAATTTCTTTTTTTCCCCTACCTCTTATGTTCTTGAAGACCTTGGGTGACTGTTCCTGCCCCTTGTTCTAAAACCTCCTCTAGATGAAGTCCAAAATTTTCTTTATTAAAAAAAAAAAAAAGTGCAAACATTGAAGTGCTAAAATTATATGAAGAATATTTAGGCTGGGTGCAGTGGCTCACACCTGCAATCTCAGCACTTTGGGAGGTTGAGGTGGACAGACCACAAAGTCATGAGTTCAAGACCAGCCTGCCAATATGGTGAAACTCTGTCTCACTAAAAATACAAAAATTAGCCAGGCGTGGTGGCAGGTGCCTGTAGTCCCAGCTACCCAGGAGGCTAAGGCAAGAGAATCGCTTGAACCCGGGAAGCAGAGGTTGCAATGAGCCAAGATTCCACCACTGCACTCCAGCCTGGGCGACAGGGCAAGACTCCGTCTCAAAAAAAAAAAAAAAAAAAAAAAATTAAAAATTTTGCAGAATTTAATGCTAAACATGAAGACACAATTGAACATTATTTAAAATCTGTGTTGCTTCCACGTATTAAGGCATAATATTATAAAGCAAATCCTTTCTTATTCTGTTGAAGTACTTTGCCACAAATTCAACAGCTAAGAGGAAAATGCTAATCAGGAAAATGGATATATAAAGCTAATATATCTATAAATATTAGAAACCAATATATATAGTTAAGCTAATGTAATATACATAATATACAGCTAATCAGGAAAATGGATATAAAAAGCTATCTAGCATCACATTTATTTCCATTCTCATCAGTAGGCTTTAAAACAGTTATGTTTTAATAAATAACAAAAAAGAATTATGTTCAAAAGTATTTAACTCATTGGGAAAAGTAATCAAATAATATCACTATAACCTGTGTGAGCTTCTCTGCAAAGTTACTTCAGTTCCTTAGTGAATTTTGGCTTAGTTTATTCCACAGTTTTTATAAAAAGCATAAAGCATCTTTTCTCATAAAATTAGAAACATTATTCTGAAACCCACTAATCCCAAATCACAAGATGTGCCAAACAATAGCTGAAGTTTTACAAGATGCTTTAGAAATCATACCTTCTTTAATTCTCTCTTCCGGGCTTCCTTTCCTTTAAAAGAAGAGAGGGAGATACAATAAAACTTTTGAATCTTGAACATTAGCATTTCCTCCAGTTTAATACAGGCAAGTCTTTACTGTGGGGAGTTGTAGTATGCACTGTAAAATAGCAGCATCTTTGGCCTCTATCCACTATATGCCAATAGCATCCCTCAAATTATGACAAAAATGTGAAGACATTTTTGTTTCATAAAAAACAACTATGAGTCTGAAGGAAAAGGATAACATAAAATGCTAAACAAAGGCTCGCAAAACTAATTTGCTCAAAATTTCAAACACAAAGAGAAAGCTTTCAGCTAACTCTACTTTGCAAGTCAATCAAATTTGAAAAATATCGGTACTAATTTATTTGCATGTTTAAAGTCTTAATCATGTGCCCATACAAACACTGAATATACAATTTATTCCTCTTATCACTGCTATTCTTGTAATTAAGCCACAGGGAAAGAAATCTCCTAATATTTGCAATTTTTAACACCGTCCTACTTCATCATTCCACACTAATGGCCACTTACGGGCTTGGTCTGTGGGGTTCATAAATTTTCCACTCTTGGTGGATGATGTAGATCTCCGTCCCATGTTGACAATCTGTATGGTTTACTTGTTCATTAAAAAAAGAAAAACCTGTGAAGATGAAGACAAAGAAACAGTTTATATCTCTTATATTTATTTCTTCCTTTTTCTAGTCCCTAACAATCTCTGAAAAGAAACATTCCTTTAATTATAAATTCTGTGAGACTGTTCTTTCCTTAGTTTTGACTTTAATGCCCAAGAAAGACGGCATCAACTTTCTTGACCATGAAAATTTAGATCTCTATCATTCTTTAGAAATATGATGAATGTGAAGCCCACTTTGAATATCCTCAAGTCATCAGTTTAACCCTATTTTATATATCACAGCGCTGACTATGTCAACTGATTAAAAAAAAAAAGCTAGAATATGCGTTAACGGTATGGCACAAACCATGAACATCAGAAGCCATTAGTCCTTCTACTATAACCTCCCTTTATTAACATGTCATTGTAAAATAAGAATAAGAAGGGAATGAGCGTAATGGATCTGGGCTCAAAACAAATACCTCACCCTTGCCTCTCTCCATGGTTTTTCTCGGCATGTATCCTGTACATTTTTAACACCTCTAAGACAGTAAAAACTCATTAATTTAAGCATATTTAATTCAGATTCAGTTCTAATTCGGATATAATTCTTGACTCTCAAGAGTTCAAAACACAATTAAAAATGCAAATATTTGAAATTAGTGCTATATTAGCTCCCCACAACTTAAATACTAAGATACATATTTTTCTTACCAATACCTGACTCCCAATATATATTTCTTAAGGTAATTAAAAGGAATACTCATGTTTGAGGAAAAAATATTTTGTAAGCTTTTATTAACATAGTATACTACTACCTGAGTTCTTATTTCAAAAGAATGGGGCTTAATTTTTTGAAGCCCAGTCTTTCCAGTAATAAAGGCGGACAAATTTGTTTCCTTTTGTAAGTAGGCACTTTTTAAAGGTAAGAAAGGGAAGATTTTGTCAGATGAGTTTATTACAGTTAATTTCTCTTTCACCAAGTGTTCAACTGCCCCGATTTCCGCCAGATGTTTCAGAGCTGTTTTGGTGACAATTATTTCAAGACGGGGGTGACAAAGCCTCTGATTTTTAGCCTTCTCATCTAAAAAATGGGGACATCAATTACTTTACAACAAAGCTCTGATGATACAATGGGATTACAAACAAAATATCCTGTGATGTTTGACTCACTATTTAACTATATCTTTATAATGGATCTATATTCCTGGCCCATACACCCTGTCAAGTGGTTTCCTTGTCAGAAAAACTGGGTGGTGGGAGAGCAGCAGGGAGTAGGAGGTAGGGAAGGAGGAAAACAAGCAAAATCAGTACAAATACAAGCTCCCATCTTTGACTGGGTGCGTTTTTGTGCTCTCCTTTCTCAAGTGTCCTCAGACTCACGTTCTGAATCTCCTCACCCACAAATGAAACACAACGAATTACAGAGAATTTTACGGAAGATACTGGAGCTTAAGTCTGCCCAGATTAGTTTTTTGTCTACAAGCGGGGTCTACTGGAAAACCAGGCCAAATAATCATTGGGGAACTCTAAACAGCCAAAGAGGCTTCAATGACATAGGGTCCAGGTTCACCACAGGAGGCAACAGAAGCAACTGCTGAAACCATAGCGACGGTTGACCGACCATGATTCGAAGTACGAGACGTGAAACGTAAGGCTACCAATCAACGTGCATAGGAAGCGGCCCCAACCGACCCGAGCGAAGCCAACCGCGTAACCGCTGGTCGCCGCGCTACCCCAGGCCCAGCAATACCCCAGTCCGCAACCGGGAGACCCCAACTGGGGAGAGGAGGAGCGGGCCAAAGGGCTGGGTGTCCCCGAAGCTGCTGCGCGGGCCGCAAAAGGGACGAAAGAGACGAGGAAGAGTAGGAAAGCAATCCTGTACACTCACACTTCTGCTGTGCTCCCAGGACTGCGAGAAGCGGGGAGGGAGCAATTTCCGGCTTCTTTTACTAGGTAAGGGCCTTCAACTCGGCCTCTCGGTCAACCCCTCAGCTACCGCCATCTTGAAACCTCGCGCCCCTCCGCAATCCTTACGTCATTTCCCATTCCTCCGTCCCGCCTTCTCTCTGCGTAGCTTAGTCCTGGAACCATAGAGAATACCCGAGAATCCAGGACCAGAGTCGCTTCCGGTTCAATACAATACCCAATTGGTTGGTTGTCGGCTAAGAGCCCGCCTCATTGCGCGTATCTAGTACAATAGGAATTAGAAGACGAAAGCTGCTATCTGATTGGTTGACGATCCTGCCTCGATTTGGAGGCGTTCTGACCTAGTTGCTGGGATCTTAGTGCGTTGATCTGTCCGAGAGCCGTGCATTCTGCCGATAAGGTGTTCTGCGTTTTCTGTTTCTAGAATTACGTTAGCTTTTGCATTTTTATGTTTCTTATGATGCAGGCAGGTGCCATCCTTTAGGGGTGTTTCCGTTTGTCAACAAATACCCAGATAACATATGCCACTGAGTTTAATCTGCTTTGTAAGCCTCAGGTTATCCCATGTGGGCGCCTGGGACTTGTGGAAATTTAATAGACACGCAGAACAGAACATTTGTAGACCTGAACAAATAAATCAGCACCCGTGTTAGAGTCGCAAATTGCTTATACGGGTGGTGATTTATTATTTATTAGTATTGTTTTGAAGAGGAGATATGGGGATACATATGCAGTTGGTTTTAAATTTATGAGTGGTGAAGTTAATCTATATTGGCTCTATTCCTGACTGGTCTTTTCATCAGCCAAAAGTCCTCTGTGATGTCACTCTACGTACGGGATAGCCTTCACCCTTTCCCTACCTTCTATTCCCTCTTTCCCTGAGTCTACCCTCACTTATTTCCCTTAAAGGTAAGTTTAAACATTTAAAAAATTATCTTACAGGACACGCTTAGTTATTTCTAACCTTAACCTGAGTATCCCTTGTAGGAAGGCTATTCTTACCATCAGTTATAAATATTTCAAATGTGGTGGAGATACACATTAATTTTTAGCAGAATCTTTAAACTACCCTTAGCGGTGTAAGATCATTCCTACCATTCCAATACCTAAACTTACCTTTGTGTTAGGACATTCTTGATTTGGTTTTAGACTGAATTTGAGTCTCAGAAGGCAATGGCAAGATCTTGTAGGTTAAAGCTGATGAACCAGGTAATACATTAAAAAGAAAATAATCTTGAATTTTGAAGGTGAACTAAGTTGTAATGTTTTGCAGCTAGTTTTTTTTTTTTCTTTCCCTGCACCATACTAGTAGTCATAGTTTTGCAACTAGTTTTGAAAAGCAATGCTAGGAAAGGAAGAGAAAACAAAGTGTATGTTGGAAATAGTAAAGTCAAGTAGCTAAAATTTTTCATCTAGCTAATATTTTTAATATATGCCGAGCAGTTTTTATTTCAATACATTTCTCATACTTGGGAGAATCAACTATAACGAACAGTCTGGCATCAATTGCATATTAATAATTTTGTCAGTATAGACTAAAAGAGTCCTCATGGGAATTATTCATTGGCAAAGGATTGAGAAAACAAACATCTGCAGAGGTTCAGCTGAACCATTAGGCCTCCATAGACTTTGGTGCTTTCTAAAATTAGGTAATTAGTAAAATGGCCCACCTAATGGTCATGTAGCAAAGGCAGCTGCCTCCTTTTTGCTAGTGTTGAAAATGAAATTATGTTTTTTTCTGAAAACTCATGTTATAATAAATTGTGATTTTCCTTTAAATGACAAATGCTTTAAAAGTACCAACCTTCTATTCTGCATCCTAAATGTATTTTATTCATGTGTAGCTGTGCTTTGCTTGCTTGTCTTTTAAATGTTTCAGTGTTTGAACATTCACTTGAGCGATATTTAATCATCACAGTTGGTCAGGGTTGATTGCAGTTATAGAAACAGGACCTTTATGTTTTTAGTTTTGATTTTTACCATTTTAAAATCCATCCAGTTTACATTATGTAATTAGTAGATGTTTGCAGATCCGATTCCTGTCCTAATTGAAGCAAATTGTTGCAAACCGTTTTTCAGTCTCTTCCAGTTTACAGAAAACCAGATTTACTTTGATGGTCAAAAATATGGTAGTCGAAGGCCCACGGTTTGTTTCTAGGCAGAAGTTACTAAATATGTCCCATTATAACTAAATCATGTTAGAAGCTGGTGGTAGAAATGAAAGTCTCTGCCAATGTAAAATTTAAGAATTATGGAATTAGGAAAGGAAAAAGTAGTCCCTATACTTGCACTCTATGATATCATTTACCCCAATGTTAATCTGGTAGAGCAGGGTGTGAAAACATCCAGGGGTATAATTTTTTTACCTCACAGGGTCTATTACCAACTGATCCAGGCATTGTTGACTTAGAACTCATCCAGTCATCTAGTCTTGGCATCGCCAATTTCCCTCTCCAAATTGTTTATGTTATTTAAGTCCACATTGGAAGCATATAAAAAATGAACCTAATCAAAGAAACAAACACATTACTGAAAAGGAAGCAGAAAAACATTCCAGTGCAAATAAAATGGCTGTTCATTTCATTTGGTGTTTCACTGTATTGGTGACCTCAGTAATGGCATGATTATATTTTTCTGAGGCTGACTTGAACTCCACCAGATGCTTCTCATAACTTTTGATGGCTGCTTGAAGCTGTGTTTTTTCCACTGCTCCCAGGATGGCACGGACAATCATATCTATGCCAAGGCCAAGAACAGCAACTCCAATACTACCAAGGAGAGAAGCACCAATTTGAGCTAACACAGTGACCAACTTGCTAATGATGCCAGTTGTGACACTGGAGCCCACAAGTTTAACAGCGACTGCACTGGCTGCAGATGTAGCTTCTCCCAGAATGACCGAAATAACCTTTTGCACTATTGCAATTTTCTCTGTTTCCCTTTCCTTAATATCCTGAAGTTTTCTATAGAGGGTTGGCTCTAGCTTATCTTTTAGTGCTTCATCAACCTTTTGCAATTCCTTTTGAATTTTCATAATGGCTTGGATGATGATGTCACAATTTTCTTTGATGGTCCCATCTCTTTTCATCTCAATGGAGGCCAGCCTGCACCCCAAGTGCGTATTTAGAACCTCAGTCAGCTTATTGGTGACATCGAAGCTGTCAGATAAGCAATCAAGGAGCTGCTGGTGAAGACGATTTACTTCCTGCCGCCTCTTTGGATTCTCTGGATAGAGGAGGTCACTTTGGGCCATATTTACAATATGATTGCTGAAAAATAAAATGGTAAATTATTACTAAAAGTCTTAAAAAATGTCTGCTAACTGTGTAGAAGAGACTAGGAAATCTTTTTCTTCATGAATAGCGAAGAAGCAATATGCTGTCTAAGGAGAATTCCTCAGAACGCTCAACAGGTTCTTTAAAACGGTTATTGTTATGAAATCTGGAGTCAGTGTATGAAAAATGTAGGCAACAGAATACAACCCCTTTGATGCATAAATTAAGGCATTAGATTTTGTGGTGGTGGGAAATATTCATGTTTATCAAGCATCTATTAATAAGCATGATTATTTCCAGGTAATAACTTTTATTTGAAACATACCCCAATTTGAACTGCTTAGTTCTTGATTACTGGTGCTCCTTAGTTTCCCCAACCCCTAGTCACCACATCGACCACACCTACTAGACTGATTTCTCTAGCATTTGGAGTTAAACTAGTAGTCAGGGCCAGATGAATATTGGTATCTATGAACTTAAACAGGGCTATTTTTTGTGTTTCAATAGTTGGTTATTTTAATTTAAAATACTCAAATCACTTTATATTTATCTACAGGCAAGTTGTTTTCTAAACCTAAGGGATATCCAAAGGCAACATACATATTATGCTAGAATCTTAAAAAATTTTTTTTTGTGATAAGAGTATATAGTCAAGATTCTATGGATTAAAATTTCATGTGGGGAGAAGGTAGGCACTATACAGGGCACAGTATTAATCAGAGTTAAGCACATGATTATCTTTGTGATTCTCCATTTGCAAAGCTTATAAATTACATTATTTAGAATGGTCTAAATAGTATTGCACTTGGGTGTTATTTAGATAAGCTAGAGTTAATGTCAGAAAAAAAAAAGCCGTTTTACAAAAGTATTAAAGAATAATCCCAGCAATTTGTGAGGCCAGGGCAGGTGGATAACTTGAGGCCGGGAGTTCAAGACCAGCCTGGCCAACATAGTGAAACCCCATCTCTACTAAAGATACAAAAATTAGTGTGGTGGTGCATGCCTGTAATCCCAGTTACTCTGGAAGCTGAGGCAAGAGAATAGCTTGAACCCAGAGGAGGAGGTTGCAGTAAGACAAGATGGTGGCACCACACTCCAACCTGGGTGACAGAGCGAGACTTTGTCTCAAAAAAAAAAAAAAAGTGGTGAGAGCACATCATAGAATGAATAAAATAAACTTGACAAGATACTTCAGTGTTTGTCTTTCTGGCCTATGGTACCATTTAGAGAAAACTAACAGTCATGCTCTTCTGTGTTTATTTGGATGAAAAACCTAAATTTGAGCCAATAAGATCACAATGCTATTCAGTATGCATACATTCAGTAGCCTTCCTATGTGGCTGGCACTTTTATTTATTTTTTTAATTAAACTCTTGGGAGAAAAGAAAGAAGAAAGTTCTCTATCCATATCCATGTGGAATCTGGCACAGTCTCTTTTTGAGTAAACAACATGGTAATTAATTTGGACCCTATGTTTTCTAGCACTGTGGTTCTTATTCTGCTTAAGGGGAACCTCAGGAGCATGGGATGAAGGAATGAAGATGTTTTTCTTTCAAGAAAGTAAACCTGAAAACAACCTATCCTCCAAATTGTATGGATATAATTTGGAAAAGTAAAAGAGAAAATTTTCTGAAATGGTTTGGAACATAAATAACCACGTATGTTGTTAGATTTAGAAAAATGCACTGGAACCTCCTGGTAAAATAAATTGCCATGGTCAGAAATTCATTTTTTTCCTTGATTCAAATCCAGCACACATACACACATATACAAGCACACACACGTGTAGCAGATACACATTTCCACAAAACAATACGTAGAAACTTTTCTAATCCAATTCCCTTTAAAGAAATTGCTTGTTGAAGATCTAGCAAATATTCTCTAAACTCACCAATGGGTTGCAGACTGTAATTCGATAAGCATAGATTTGGACTTTGAATTTTCTTTTTTCTTCTAGTAATTTTCCATTAAACATTTGTCTTTTTTGACTCCTGGTTTTCAGATCTTATCATTAAATAAAAACTCTAGTTTCTGACTGAATTTGGAAGAAAATTAGCTATGTTTCTACTCAGACGGTCAGGTGAGAGTTTTCTTATCCTGAAAAAATCTCTAGCAGCTATCATATGCCATTATATGAAGGCATAGTTTCCAGAAAAGGTGGATGGTTCTATCTACCTCAAGATGAACAAGTGGAGAAATGAACATTCCTCATGGATGGGAGGCAGAATGCTTCCAAGTGGTCGTCTCATTTTCAGTTAACTCAATGTTTTATCATGACTTTACAAATTAATCATAAAATGTATCTGAAAGGCTGAACAGGTGGGACCTACTTTTTCAGGAAAAAAATAGGGCTCTTCTCCCATCCCCAGTATTAAAACACCATAAAAACAAAATAGTAAACAGTATGGTACAGGTACAAGAGTCAGTGAATTAATTGAACAAATTAGTCCCCAAAGCAGACTCTTCTATCTGTTTAATAATCATAAATTATAGAATCTCAAATCAAAAATAGTCAAAATTATTATTCCATAAATGGTCCTGAGTCATGGGCTAGATGTTGGAGTTAAAAATTAATAACAAAACTGTTAGCGTAATATATGTTAAAAAATTAAATAATAGCTAAAAGAAAATGGATAATTTTCAAATATATGTATGGAGGAGGCCTTTATAAGCCTAAAATCAATGAAAAAAAAATGACGTACAAAAATTTGACTAACAAAGATAGCCAATGTAAAAAGAACTGAAAGCAAACTGGAGAAAATGCAAAAAAGTATTGTTATTTTGAAAAGGCAGTGACAATCTAATGCATAAATGAGCGAACAACTTTGAACAGAATGCAAAAAAATAGTAGCTAATAAAATGGTGAGAGAAGTTCAGTCTTACTAGAAATCAAAGTGTAAGACATCATATGTTTCCAACTACTAAAGTAATATTTTTCCTCTTTGTAAGTAGTCATGCTCTCGCACTCTTATACTCTTCTTCGTAGGATCTAGACGTCAGTCCATGACTTTGTTTTGATAACAAGTTCATCTGAGAGATGTTATGATGTGCTCAGAGTTATGTTTTTCTTACAATGAAAAAGAACTTTTATTCTGAGTCCGGTTTACCTTTCTAGATTTTTTCCTTAAGGTGGGGAGTAGGGAGGGTTTTCTTGTACTAACAGATCTTCAGCAGGCCTGCCACCATATCTGCTCAGGTATGTCTGAGCATCAGTACTGAATACAGCTTAAGGTTATTTCCACATCCCAAATGAGATAAGGAGCACTGGGGAATTAGGAAGAGGAGAGTTGGGGATTGCAGGTAAACCACTGAATTGTTTTTTGGACAGGTGAAGTTTGAAGAGTTTAGTGAAGGCCATTATTGATTCATTAACAATTTATCGAATAGGTTAGCACTTACCATGTGTAAGGCTTGCACCACTCTGCAACGCATACAAAGATGAAAAAGACATGGTCCTTGCTTTTTTGGAATTTCTAATCTAGTTAGGAAGTTAAGACATTTATAACTATAATGTCAAGTTGAGAGTAATATGTTATACAAAATTATAAAGGTACAGTTGGTATTTGACTTATACAAATTTGTTTTAAACAATCCACACTTTAATATATAATATATTGGCGCTATGGCTGTATGGAGACATTTAGTCATCTAGTAAGGTTAACAGTTTGTAACCTTTCAAGTAGATACTCTTTTTTTGAGACAGAGTTTCGCTCTTGTTGCTCAGGCTGGAGTGCAGTGGGGCAATCTCGGCTCACTGCAACCTCCACCTCCCGGGTTCAAGCGATTCTCCTACCTCAGCCTCCCCAGTAGCTGGGATTACAGGCATCTACCACCATGCCCAGCTGACTTCTTATATTTTTAGTAGAGACAGGGTTTCTCCATGTTGGTCAGGCTGGTCTCGAACTCCTGACCTCAGGAGATCTGCCTGCCTGGGCCTCCCAAAGTGCTGGGATTACAGGCATGAGGCACTGTGCCCTGCCTCAAGTAGATATTCTTAAATATGTGCTTGACAATTAAGGAGAGGTTGAGCACCACATGGAGAACCATAGTTGGCAGTGTGCAGTATTTTCACTGTTGCCCTTAACAATTAAGTTCTGACTCCCAAAGTGATAACTCCACTTAGCAAAACAAAAGCCCTGCAATTATTTGGAGTCATCCTTCTTAAAGATCATCGTTGTTACTCAGGCAAACTTCAAGTGATATTTTACAAACAATCCATAATATTGTGCCTGAGAGGAGTTCTGAGCCATATGCTTTCTCCATCTTATTCCATTTTTGGTGATGACCTGTCACTTTCAAAGATTGTGGCACCAGCAGCAAGTGATATATTTAATCCAGCCCTAATTAACTACACCTCTTGTATAGTAACTTTGAACTTTTACATAATTTGAATTATCACATGATGGTGCTTCGTGTCAGTGAAAAATTCTACTTGGGGAATTGCCATCCACTTCTGCACACAGTTTGTGCTATTATTCGAATATTTTATTGTAGTTATCCATGAAATGGGTTCTGTAGTGCCCTGGAGCAGCCGATGGGGAATTGCTAGCCAGCAGGTGGAGCTGTTGGTCTCTGGGACTCCCATTTTTCATGTGGGCCTTTGCTGGACTGGAGCAGCTGTGCTGCTCTATACATTTGGGCTCTGGGTTGGTAAATTTTTATTTGATGAGAGAGTTATGTTGCTAAAACAAAGTTTGGAAATTTTTGACTTTTAATTTTACTAAAAAATGACAAAAACATCTGAAAGTGGTGATGTCATTGATCAGCACACCTTAAGAAATGAAAATGGAGACAAGGTTAGCTTGAGATGATGCTTACTGGACCTAACTTTGTCAATTGTTTTGAATTGAGAAGTTAACATTTAAGATTAAAGAACATATAAGATATGCTAAAAATATACTGATAATTGTATCTAAAAGTTAAGGTTTATTTAATGACATCATGCAGTTGTTTTAGTTTTTCAGAAAAGGAAAATGTATTGATTGTCATATGTTCAAATAAAACTTTTTAGGATACTTTCGTGAATAACAGTAGCGCATGGACTTTCAAGTGTTAATGCAACTTAGAAATTAATATCAAGGTGATTAGAGAAAGCTTCATGGAGAAGGCAATATATGATTTGTGCTTTGATACATGGTACATTATGGAGAAATTAAAAGTGAATGATTTTGTAAAACAAATAATTTTTTAATATAAACTTATTACCAGTAATATATAAACTTTTTTAAATAGAAGAAAAATACCCATAAACCTATCATCTTTTGATTTTTGTATTCATTTTTAAAATTTGTTTATATGCATTAGTATCTTTACAAAGTTATAATAATAGTATAAATTAAATTCATCTTACATTAATTCACTTAACACTTTCCCCTGTTTATAGTTTTAAAAATATTTTATTGGTTACATATACTATTCTATATCTTTACTGTAATTTAATAAATTCAAAATTGTTTTGCTATCACAGTATTCTAATGAGCATTTTGATACCCACAGATTTTTTTCCTCCATTATTTGGATTATTTTCTTAGCATAAATATCTAGAAGAATTACATAATTAGTGGCATAACTAATGGGAATTAAATTTTTACTACTTTTGATATGTATTGTAAACTGCATTCCAAAAGCTTTTACCCTGCTACCCCAAATAAATTTTTATGGCAGTTCTCTCTCTCTCTCTCTCTCTCTCTCTCTCTTACTTTCTTTTTCAGTTTTTAGTTTAGATCTAGGAGGTACATATGCAAGTTTGTTGCCTGACTGTACTGTGGGATGCTAAGGTTTGGGGTGTGAATGATCCCATCACACTGATACTGAGCATAGGTCTGGTATCTTTCAAAGTCAAAGATGGTCCTGTTTAAATATTGTTGATTTGGGAAGTGTAAGGTTAAATTTTAAAACGAGAAGTTCTTGCCTGCTTGGAAATACATCCTAAAAACGTTAAGGGTAAAATGAAATGGTCTCTGAGATTTGCTTGCAGATAATCTGGAAAGAATAGTGGGATAGGGTTATAGAGGAAATAACATTGGACTTGTTTTGATCATCTTTAAAGCTGAGTTATGGGTACATGGGAGTTTACTATATTATTCTCTCCACTTCTGTGTATGTTTGAACTTTTTTTTTTTGTAATAACAATTAAAGAAAGAAGGACAACCATGACCCTGTCTAAATCTCTGATGTTTAGTCATTAGTGCTTTCTGAGGTTTTACGTTTCTTCTTGCTGTCACTTTCCCTCGCTGTCCAAACAGGGTTTTGCTGTCACGCACAGTTCCCTTATTTGGAGTGTGGAAATAGGGTATAGGTAAAGTCAGGAGCCTTTCAGGAGAAAATAACAGCTTCTAACTAGTTCTGAGTCTCCTTTATTTCAAATAAAAACCGTGGTCTTTAATTAAGGCAAACATTGATCATGATGTGATGATGATGATACACTTTGTAACATAAATTCTTTAAAAGTTTCTATACAGAAAGAATAATATTAAAGTCATTAATCAGCATTTATCAAGTGCTCACTGGTGAAGCCTCTACTATATTAAGGCATTTGAGAAAGACAATGTTCCTTGTCCTCAAAATGATAACAGCCTGTTTGGAGACACACAGCAAATGCTCAGAGATATTTAGATGTAACATAATTTATGAAAGAGTATGAGTACTATACATTAACCAGTATTAGATTCCATGTTCATTCATTCACAGATAGGGACTGAGTGTCTATATTATGACATAGAAGGAAATGTTACTATCCATATAAACTTCACACATTCACACAGGTATCATTTTATCCTTAATCCTTCTTAAAATTGATATCTTTACTGCTTCTCTTTCACTCTGACCTAATCAGTCCTAGAAGTGGTTAATTTGCTTCCTTCTCTGCTGTCTTCAGAGAAGGCACCAAGGAAGGTTCCTTCTAAATCACAAGGAACATGTCATGGGATCCTCCTATAACAAAGCTGTTTTTTTACTTTATTCTATTTATGGTTAGGATTCAAGACTGACAGGCTATTTGAAATTCTTCTTACTATTGAGAAAGAGTATTATATCAATACTAATAGAAATATCCATGTTGCTTACCTCGCTGTGTTTCTGAGTTCCGTGGTCCCAGCAGCTGTTTAGGAGTATTGTTAAAGTGCTTTTTCATCTGGTTTCATCTGGATATTTCTGGTGGAATGTGATGACTTATAGACTTTGCTAGTCTCTGCTGGGTCCCTCTGCCTGTCTGGTTTATAGGCTATTTCTACATGGCTTGGACCTCAGAATTCTTTTATTACCTATTAATAAAAACTTAGTATATGGTAATAAGTCATATAAATTGGAAGACAGCATGGTAAAACTTATTTTTAAAATTCTGTTCTTTAATAGACTTTTATTGTTGAGAATCGCGATACAACTGAGTAATTCAGTTTAGTGGAGAAGATGGCTCTTTGATTGCAGCTCTCAGATGCTGGGGTTTTCTCTTGTCAACTATTCCAGATATTAAGTTTCTTTTAGCTTCTCTTGCATTTGCACCTCTAACTGTTGCTGATTATTTAAATTCTCAAGAGATGTAAATGCAGTTACTTGCATTCAATATTTTTCTCCTCTTTCCAGCTAGGAGTTCTCCTCTTTTTCACTTTCTCTCTTCCTATGTTGGTGAATTTTCCTGACAATATAAAAACCTTAAAGACCAACTTGACTCTTTTCCCTGAAAGCTCAGATCAGAGTCTTCCCTGCTGCTGCTTCTGGCTTCTGACTTCATACCCGTTGATTCTTCCACAGCAAAGGCACCTCAGTCACAGGGAAATCACTCAGGCCCAGTGTAACTTAGTGAAAGACTGCAGGCTTTACGCTCAAATAGTCCTGGTTTTGTGTACTCCAAGTACCACTTACTAGTCAGGCAACCCTAAGAAAGTCACTTCACCTCTCTAAGTTTTCCCATTGGTGTAATATGAGTCTTACTTCATAATTTATGGATTTTCATAAGGTTTAAATGGGATAATGTTTATAAAGTAATTGGCATAGTGGCTGATATGTGGCAAACTCTTATGAAATGGTAGCTATTTATATATTAATAACAGTATCTCTTGATAGAGGGGAGAGGAGAATGGGTGGGTACAGGATACAGAACCAAAATGCCAGACAGGCAGACAGGAGACTTTAAAATCTAAAGATCTTGCCCTATGATCCTAAAGAAGGGCTAAGTCTGGTGACTTTTTACTTTTGTCCCAGTGGATCATCTTGCCCTTGATGTATCCAGGGCTCCACCACGTGGGAATGTGTGGCCAATGTGTCTGAACTAGGTGTGGACGATAAGTAGGATTTTAACAGATGTTTGAGTGGGGGTGGGCGGTATAGAGGAGATAATACAGATGGAGGGAGCACTGAGAGCAAAGGAGCTGTACCAAAAATTGTAGAGCATTTTCAGGGAACAAAATCTGCCATGCTGGTGATACAGGGTATATGTGGGAGCAGTTAAGCATAGGTAAGTAATGGAAAATTGAAAACAGCTTGTAGATAGCCTTAAATGTCATGCTAGGAAATTGTATTTCATTCTGTAGGTAATAGTGAACCATTAAAAAAATTCTTTTTAATATTTGGAGTTTGGATTTCAGGAAGGGAATATTATGTAAACTTGATTAGTAAGTATGGACAATAAAGCATGAGTCACCAACTCCATTACCTACAGTATCTGGACAAAATATGTCTATCTCTTACCCTGTCTTAAAACAGTTACATTTTGTTTCTGAAGAGGCTGTTTTTAAAGAGTACCATTCAACCCACTTGTTCCTAAGGTGTTTTGTTTCTCTCCTATTTCTACCCTTCTTAACATTTCTACCCTTCTTAACATTTGTTGCCTACTCATCCACTCCTTTGTCTCCCACCACATCCTTGCCTAAGTGGAGTTGCCAAAATTAAAGTATAAACAGTAGCAATGCAAAAGAATTATCAGAGAAAAACTAGAACAATATTGACTTCATACTGAGCCCCCTGATCAACTTGAACTTCTCTTTTCTGCAATCAGTTTCTCAGGTTGAAAACTTGAACTTCTTAAATCTCCCTTGATAACTAAAGCCAGTATTGACATCAGAGCAATAGTCAGAACTGAACCTTAGGAAGGCGGCAAATTTTCCCAGCATAGATCTTGGAGTCAGGGTGGTTTTAGGGAATCAGAAAGGCTGATTTGACAAGTTTCACTGCTGGATTGACAGTGATAGGAAATGAGAGTGAAAGCAATAATATCTCCAAACTTATCTGCATGTAGCTCTCACTTGATAGTTTCTTTTATTTAGAATGCTTTTATTTCTTTTATTTAGAATACATTATCCTAAAGCTCACCCCCTTCTTTTCCTAAAAAACTCTGCTCAAAAACCATATATTGCGTGACCCTGAATAACCTGCCTGATTCAATTATGATTGTTTCAACAATTTGCCAGCACTTATGAATATTGCACTTAAAAAAATCAAGCAAACCTAAAAATAATCACCTTTTTGACCCAGTAGCCTCCTTTATCTCTCTTCTTCACAGTTAGACGTCCCAATTGGGTAGTGCACATGCATTGCCTCTACTTCATTTTCTCCATTAATTTTCCAGTATTTATAATCTAGCTTCTGCACTTATTCCCGTCTCTTGCAAAATTGCTTTTCTAGCATTGCCAATGACATTGTAATGACTAAACATAAGAAATAATTTACAGTTTTTTATCATATGTGTGGCATTTGAAATTGCTGACCAGTTCTTTAAAATTTTTCTTCTGTTTTATTTTATTTTTGAGACAGTCTCACTCTGTTGCCCAGGCTGAAGTGCAGTGGTGCCATCTCCGCTCACTACATCTTCCGCCCCCCCAGGTTCAAGTGATTCTCGTTTCTGAGCCTCCCAAGTATCTGGGATTATAGGCATGTGCCACACACAACTAATTTTTGTGATTTTTAGCAGAGACAGGATTTTGCCATATTGGGCAGGCTGGTCTCCAACTTCTGGCCTTAAGTGATCTGCCCACTTCGTTCTCTCAAAGTGTTGGGATTACACTAAAATAAAATACTTAAATATACATCTAAGAATATATGCGCCACCATGCCCAACCAATTTATCATTTTTTCTATAATTTATATGCTTTTGATGTCATACATATCGAAGAACTAATTGGCTAAACAAAAGTTACAAGATTTTCTTCTAAGACTTTTATGGTTTTACATTTATGTCTGTTCCATTTTGAATTAATTTATGTATGTATATGGTATGACATAAAAATCAAGGTTTATATTTTTGCATATGGGTATCAGGCTTTTCGAGCAGCGTTTGTTGAAAAACTCTAAACTTTCTTTTTTTTTTTTTATTGTTTTTTGTTTTTATTTCTTCTTAAAAAAAAGGAATACATGTGCAGAATGTGCAAGTTTGTTACATAGGTATACGTGTACCATGGTGGTTTGCTGAACCTATTCACCCGTCCTCTAAGTTCCCTTCCCTCACCCCCTACCTCCCAACTGGCCCTGGTGTGTGTTGTTCTCCTCTCTGTGTCCATGTGTTCTCATTGTTCACCTTCCACTTATGAGTGAGAACATGCGGTGTTTGGTTTTCTGTTCCTGTGTTAGTTTGCTGAGAATGATGGTTTCCAGCTTCATCCATGTCCCTGTAAAGGACATGATCTCATTCTTTTTTATGGCTGCATAGTGTTCCATGGTGTATATGTAACATATTTTCTTTATCCAGTCTATCATTGAAGGGCATTTAGGTTGATTCCACGTCTTTGCTATTGTAAATAGTGTTGCAATAAACATACATGTGCATGTGTCTTTATAGTAGAATGATTTATATTCCTTTGAGTATATACCCAGTAATGGGATTGGTCGGTCAAATGGTGTTTCTGGTTCTAGTTCCTTGAGGAATCACCATATTGTCTTCCACAATGGTTGAACTAATTTATATTCCCACCAACAGTGTAAAAGCCTTCCTATTTCTCCACAGCCTCACCGCATCTGCTATTTCCTGACTTTTTAATAATCACCATTCTGACTGGCATGAGATAGCTTCTCATTGTGGTTTTGATTTGCATTTCTCTGATGATCAGTGATATTGAGCTTTTTTTTCCATATGTTTGTTGGTCACATAAATGTCTTTTTTAAAGAAGTGTCTGTTTCTATCCTTTGCCCACTTTTTGATGGGGTTGTAAATTTGTTTAAGTTCCCTGTAAATTCTAGATGTTAGACCTTTGTCAGATGGGTAGATTGCAAAAATTTTCTCCCATTCTGTAAGTTGCCTGTTCACTCTGATGATAATTTCTGTTGCTGTGCAGAAGCTCTTTAGTTTAATTAGATCTCATTTGTCAATTTTGGCTTTTGTTGCAGTTGCTTTTGGTGTTTTTGTCATGACGTCTTTGCCCATGCCTAAGTCCTAAACGGTATTGCCTAGGTTTTCTTCTAGGGTGAAAACCCCTAAACTTACTGTATTGAATTGCCTTTGCATCTTTGTTAAAAATCAACTGACCACATTTGTATTTTTGTTTTTGTTTTTTTTAAAGATGGGTTTTCACCGTGATGGCCAGGCTGGTCTTGAACTCCTGACCTCAGGTGAGCCACCCACCTCGGCCTCCCAAAATGCTAGGATTACAGGCGTGAGCCACCACGCCCGGCCCACATTTGTGGGACTGTTTCTCACCTTGGGGCAAAGCAGTGAGAGAAAGTTGGTTTTGCCCAGGGTAGAGTGGGAAGAGTGAAAAGGGGTTTGCTCTATAAAGACAGCCTTTCAACTGCCAGTTGGCAGGGGTGGGGGCAAAGGGCTGACTGACCTCTGCTGTGCTTGTAATATGTGTGTGGGGGTTGGGATGGGGTGGGGAGTATGGGATGGGCGGTGGGTGGCACTGCTGTTACTTGCTAGCGCTCTAAATCAAAAGTATTTAGGGCTGCCTCTGCTCATGAGTAGTTTGGGGGCAGACAGAGGGTGTGGTGGTGGGGAGGCTACCATTTTGTTGCTGGCAACTAGATCTAAAGGGATCTGCCCAGCAGAGGCCCCTGCTCCTGATTTGCTAGTTAGAGTAGGTTTCTTTTGGAATTATTCCTGTTTGGGCTTCTTCACGGTTCTAATTTCAGGCTGCCCAAGGTGGTATATATCAGAAGCAGGAAAAGACTACAACAACAAAAAACACAGAAAAACCCACCCTCGAAGAAAAAGTCAGAGGGCTTCATTGCTTTATTGTCCTTTAAAGGCCATACTCCCTACTTACTTGGCCTTCTGTCATCCACCTTTCAGAATTATCTGATAGTGATTTTATATATTCAGTCTAGGATTTTTGGTTGTAATCAGTAGGAAAGATCGCCTAGAGTGTTCTTAGTCTACCTTAACGGGAACCAGAGCCCCTCTGTGTAATTTGTAATGCTTTATTTATCTAGTATTTTTCACTACATTGAATAGTTATCAAGAGTAATATCCTTGAGTGTAGTATAATTCAGTATATTAATCTATCGATATTTTCGGGATCCAGCAGACCGTATTTGTTATGTGGTATAAATTCAGTGATACAACACTATTCTACTCTGGTTTAATTATTTTTGTTATTATTTTTATTGAAGCACAATATCATTTTTGTTTTAATGTTTGTATAGCTTTCCTGCCCTTGGCAGGAGTTATCCTCATATTTAGGCTATACTTTTAGTTTCTTTATGGTCGCCAAATTGACTTTTAGTTTTCATTTGGATTACTGCTTTGCTTTGCAATGCTGAAACTTCTTGGTTGGAGAAATGTCTTCGGAGTCAGAAAAGGATAAGGAGACACTGATTCAAGCTGCCAAAATGTTCCTCTTTCATGTACAAGATCTTGCTTCTGTCACAAACACACTGACTGAATTGTTTAACTGCAATATGAATACTCAAATCCTTTTGATGGCTGTGAAAAACAATAGTATCCTTAAGGATTTTTTTGAGCAAATGCTCAAAATTTTTAAGGAGATGGAATCTGTAATGGATGCAAAACAAGACAAAATTCAAAAGAAGTCTTTATGTTCCAAGGTTGCAATGACCATGTGCTGTATGACTGAGAAGAGTACCAATGTAGAGGAGTTGCATCAGTCAGCTAAAGAAGCATTCAAAAGTGCCCGTACACCAGTCATCATCTCTGTGCTAAATAGTGGTAACATCCTTGGGAGTTTGGAATCTTCTCTTTCACGCTTGATGAAATTTCCCATCATGAATCTTCAATTAAGTGACTTTGATACAGAAGACACCAAAGAGCAATCTGATGTCAGCACCTCTGAGAGAAGCAGGAGTCCAGGTCCTTCCAAAACCACTATGATAGACACCTTGAAAAAACTGCAGGATGCACTAAAAACGAAGGATTCCAAAAATCCTCTAGAGTCAGCAGCAGATTTGTTGGAACAAATTGTGAAGGCTATGGGACCAATCTTAGAGATCCTCCAAAAAGCCATAAAGACTGTGGAAATGAATATTTCTGTGTTTAAGAAAGCCAGTGACAAGTAGGAATGCAACAGAGATTTTCATTTCTGTCAGAAAACTAATTCAAATCCTAGGGTTTTTCATAGTGGTTTCTAAGATCTTTTGGTGCCAAACATATGGTACGTTAGAACATAAGTACAGAGAAGTCATCTGGCAAAACATTTACCTGTAGTTTTGCTTTATGAAAATAAAAAGAAATCATTAAGAAAGCCTGTTTGAAGTGTCAGTCACTAAGAAGAATATATTGTTGAAAAAAGAACAATGTGGTATTACATTTGAGGATGTCTAAATATTATATTTTATCTTAGAGCATAATTAAAACAGCCCTAAACTAGTTCCCACTCTTAACCATTCTATTTTCAGTCAGAAGTCCAAGTAACCTGTAAATATTGTCATTAGATAGACAATCTGGTGGAGAAAGCTAGTCAGGGTGGGAAACAAAATCAACTCAATTTTTGTCATTTATGTACCAATTTCCATATACTTCAGTACCTTGACTATCAGCAGCCATTACTAAATATTTTAGATATGATTCATTCATAGGTAAAGAACAATGAACGAGCAATAATAGATTTTTCTTGCTTATGTAAGACCAGAGCGAATAGTTCATGCTCACTTGTCTCCTTCTGAGGTCTTATGCTTAGGAGATATTGAGGTGGAAAAATGGAGGTACTCTAACCTTTCACAAAGGAAATACTATAACGCTTAAGTAGGATGTATGAGATGTGCTTGTATTTAAAGAGATGAGATAGGACAGTCTGTTGGTTTACCATAAGTCTTTGGTTCTCATGTATTGTTAATGAGTGTATCCTCCTAAGATTGGCCTCGAAGTTAACTATTTCACATGATACCTGATAGGAACTGTTGAGAATAGGAAAAGCAATGATAACTTCAAGCCAAAGCCATCATTGTAATTACTATTGTCATTTTAAATAAGGAATCCCTTCTCCATCCTCAGACAAATGGCAAGAATTTCAGAATGTTTGGTGGGGAGGGTCAAGTGGATTTTGACCATCACCAGAGCTTGGAGCTCCTAGTAAAAAGGATGAGTTTTAATACATGAACTCTCATTTTCTCTCCACAGCAAAGCTGAAATCTTGCTTATTTGTAATAGGTTTCTATTAAGAACTCTTATTGTTTTGAAGAGGATGTTAAATTGATTCATTTGCTACCATCACCTCATAAATACACACACACACACACACACACACACACACACACACACACACACACAGAGGGTGAGAGAGAGGAGAAGGGAGATAGGCTCTCACTTTGCTACTTTTTCTGAACCTATATGTGTCCAGGGTTTCAGTCCCCTTTTAGTATTAGGATTATGTTTCAGAATGTTGAATAAAATAGCTAGGGGGATTCATATGGAAATGAATGGGACAAGGACTAAGAAAAGTCTCGGTGCAGAGTCTTCCATGAAGTGACTAGAAGAATGGGTGGTGGCAGTTCACAGGAAGTACTTGCCAGATGCCAATGGGAATGGCAACCAGGGTAACCCCTTGATGTTAGAGATGGGTAGTGCCCACTTCAATAAAGATGGGTGGTCTTCAAGTGCTGGTGTCTCTTGTTAGGCTGGTGATCACTTACAGTGTTTCACATTTTCCCACCTCTGGGTACCACCAGTCTGACCATTCTAATGACATCATGTCTGCTGCTGCTTCCTGGCTTGTGGAAATATTGAGGAAAAGCTGTATTTTTCTCAAATCTATTACTCTTATTTAATGTTTCTCTCAAACAGCTTCAGTTTTGGGTTCCTCTCATTTTCTCTACTATCCTTCAGTTTTTGAAGAACAAAGTAGGGCGGACTCATGTGTTTCTATGCTATGCCTGGTCTCATTCTTCCTCTAGGTTGTGAGCATGGGATGGCCTAGCTGTTTGAATGAAGCATAAGTAGGGAGGAAAAAGTGAACTGCCACACAACATGCCACACAACACAACACAACACATGATCATTTACTATTAAAAAAAGGAAGTCCTATTATACGTGTAATTTCTTTTTCTTATCAGTTGCCAATGTTTGCTGCATCTTGGTATTTCTGAAAGCACCTAATTCAATAAATGCTTGTTGAATTTTACCAAATCAAGAGCTAGCTCATTCCGTGTAAATCAATTTGATTCATATCGTTAGACAACTCAGTACAAGAATCCTGATTCTTCAAACAAAACAAACTACTGAAATTTTCTTCGTTGGATTTTGTTAAAAAGAGTAAATAGAGAACTTCAGGATAATCTAATAGGCATATTAAAGAGGACACTTTGTTATAAAAATTAAGTATTACATGGGTCGAGTGCTTTTACTTTTTTTATTTTTCCTGTTTCAGTCAGCTTCCTCAGGTTAAATAGTATGTTTCTGTGTACATACAAAAAAGGAGAGATGCATGTATTCCTTTAATAAAATTACTATAGGATTTAAGTACTCCTTATAGCAAAGTATCTGTTAATAATTGCATGATCTTACACAAATTCAAGCATCCACTTTATCTTTGGAAGATAGCCAAGCCTAACAAATTTATTCCAGCAGAAATTATAGTAAAATTTCTAAAAGTCTCTTAAGAGTTTCATAAACATGTAACTTAGACTTTGAATCAATTTAAATCGATACTCTACAGATTTCTTGCTCAAAAACTTCGGACTATAGGGACAGACTGAGGGAATGTGAACTATGTACATTTATCCTTAACTAAACTGATGTATCTACGTAATTTTAAGAGAATAGTTTCTGTCTCCAGAGATTTGTTCTGTAAAACAGCAGCAGGAATTAGAACTAAGTTATCTTTTTTAGAAACTTGGCTATTCCCTTAAGGGTCATAATCATGTAAGTCACAGTGTTCTCAAATGCTGGTGTATAGCAGGATCATCTAGAGGGCTTATTAAAACAATATGTTCAATTTCTGATTCTGTAGTCTGGGTTCAGGTCCTAAAATTCACATTTTAATGAGTTCTTAAAGGATGATGTTGCTGCTTGTGCCTAGAGAGTCAACATTTTAGGAGAATTGTCTTACTCAGAAAATTATGACTTCTCATGGGAATCTAATGCTTTTGGCTTTTTAGCTTCACTGAGTGGCTTCCAATTTCCTCTGCAGCCCACATTACCCTTCACTGTCTGTCAGACCTATCTGCTCCCTGACCTTATGCTGCACGTCATTGATCATTCCGTATCTGCTTCTATTTTCTACTTTCCTCTAAATAAAACCTCATCTCTGATAGAAAGCTTTGTCTAACTATAGGCCAGAGGAATCACATTTTTCTCTCAGCTCCAGGCATTTAATATTTGGCCTTGTGTTTAGCACTACGCACTTGGCACATACTATTTCTTGTTTCTGCTTCCGCTTGCCCCTTCTCCCAACCTAGAGCCCTAAGACCTGGTTAAAATGCGGCCTCTTACTTAAAGTCTTCCTGGTGTCTCTTCTTACCTCAGTTGGAAGAAATCTTTCTTTTGAATTATAATGAACAGAAAACTTGATTTTCGCCTTTTTTTTTTTTTTTTGACATTTCACTTGTGGCTTGCTTATGTTCTTAATTTCTCCTAAGAGAGTGTAAACTCATGAGAGATCTGGCCTAATGTTCTCAATTTTTAATCCTCAAAGTGCTTTGTACATAGTATGGCTCAATACATGCATTTATATGGCACAGGAAAAATGTATTTAAGATGTTGGGTGGCTTTTCCCATCATAGCATGTCATTACTGACTCACCGATGCTCGCTAGAAAAGCTTGCTCCCAGAGCCATGCCCCCAGGACTCTCTACTAGGTAGCCACCAAACTGCCAAAGACCCTGTGCAAGTCACATAAGTTGTCTGTTTGTAGAAATTCTTTCCTTTATTGGCTGCAGAGGCTACTGCAACTAGGTGACAGAGGTGATTTGGCCCTGTTAGTTTCAAATCCCAGTTTAAAGAATGATAGTACAGAGATGCCTGAACTCTCTGCCATGTAATTTTATGTAGCTAATTCCTCATTCAATTTCTTTGATCATGACACAGGTCATTCAGGAAGTCCTATGGAGACTAAATAGATGAACTGATTTTCAGTTTTGCTGCTTCTTATCCAAATCTTCTCAGAAGGGATAGGGAGCATGGACTTTCAAAATCCAAAATTATAGAGCTAGCCCTCATCTTTACTCGATTTAGCCCAATACCAGGGTCTTTGCTGATAAGGTTAAATAATCCCTTATGTCCCCACCTAAATTGTATACTGAGGGGAGCATTAAAGAACATTTCCAGCTATGAAATTCGACAGTTTATACTTCTTTGTATCTCATAGTTTGCACATAATGAGACCTCACTATATCGCTGATATTCGTTTGTAATCAGTGTTTTTTCTCTCATATTCTTTTAACCTTCACACATATCCTCATGTTTTCCTAATATTTAAATTTGCTATGAAGAATTAAATTTGCCATCAAGTTCTCTACAAATTAACATACGAATTTAAATTTTAACTTTTGTAATGTCTTAGGAACATGCATGCAACATCCGTTACTGTCAGTGAATGAGATTTCACTAACGTCTTTCATTATCTTTCCCTTTTATTTCTCAAGTTTCCATGTGTCTTCTCATCTGAGGCCATACTAGCTTGATCTTGAATGCTCATAAAAATCTCTGAAGAAAATTCACACCTTGGTTAAGTCTCTGGGGTTCAAAGCTTTTCCATTTGGTAAAGAATTTGTCCTTTGCTTTCTAACTTGATCTTTGATTTGTTCCTATTTAGAATATCTAAATCAAAAAAATAAGCAAGAGTCCTTGTATTCATTAGAACTCCTTCAACTGCTTGATGCTCGACATAGAAAATCTAATTCAAATGCAAGCAAAAACATAATTTATTGATTTATATAATGAAAATCTTGAAGTATTCAGCTTCAGGTAAAGCTGCATTCAGAGGCCTATACACTCTCATCATGTCTCAGTTTGTTTTCATTTCTCAGCTCGTCCTTTGCTGCGTTTCTCAAGGAGGTACAGTCTCTTCTCCTGGTGGCAGTATCTCTGCTGGCAGCTATAAGCTTCTACACTGCTGTCATTAATATTCATTAAGAAAAGAAGCTCCCATCCTATTCCCAATTGCAATTCCAGAAAAGTATCCTGATTGTATCTCACAGGCTCTGATTGGATCATTTTCTATTCCAGCATGAATCTTTGTGTCCCTGAAGAAGAAATATACTGATTGGCTAAGGCTTGAGTTACAGGCCAATCACAGTCAGTGAGACTGAGCCGGTAATGCATCAGTTGCTAGCTGGGGAGAGTGATTTTCCCAAGGGTACTTAGAGTGCCAAGATTGAAATAAGGCAAAGGGGTATAAAGGAAGGCATAAGAGAATTAGCAAAGAGGAGGCTATGCACTGGTTTCAGCAGAAGTATGATGGGATCATCCTTCCTGGAAAATAAATTTCCGTTTCTAGCCAAAAGGCCAATAAAAAGTTTTTATTTAAATATATATATATTTTTTAAATAAAAGGAGCCACAAGATTCCTTTATACTCTGCTTTTGGAAGAGATGATGGCAGTGGTCAAAAAGGAGAGAGACAAAATAGCTATAGGATCAGGGATGCATTTCTTGCTGGAAGCTGTAAAAAAACAAAACAAAAGTTAGAAATATTTTAGGTAGCAGAGTTTTTTGTTTTTTGTTAAACTACCTAATTTCTCCATTGCTCCACTTACTTAGAAAATTCCTAATAAAAACATTTGAAGTTAGCTACTTAAAACACATTCTTTTAGATTTCTTCGAACATAGCTTATTTTGCAGATGATCAAACAGACACCAAGAAGTTAAAAGATGTACCCCCAGGTAACCCAGCCAGTTGGCGGTAGAGATCTGATTTTCCATCTTTATCAACACCAGCAGCATAATCACTGTTACCATTATCACCATCTTAATTATCATCATCTTCATCACCATTATGAAAGTTAACACAGACTGAATGCTCATTGTGTGCAAGGATCTATTTCAAGCCCTTGCTATATATTAAGTTACTTAATCCTCACAACACACCTATGAGATACTTATTTTCATTATTCTTGGTTTTTAGTTGTTGTAAAAAACTAGTCTAAATAAAGACTGGAATCTCTTTTCAGCCAGTCTTCACTGGTTGTTTAGAGTAGAAAAGGTGTTTCTGGAAGGAAGAGCGTCAACTCTAACTGCCTCAGTATTTGCTTATATTGTTGATAGGATAACCAGATGAGGAAGAAATATATTTCTACTATTTTCACACAATATATACAATTTTTTTGAGTTTCTTGAAATTTGCATTTGGGAATGTGTGTGTGTGTTTATGCAAGTAGAAATTCCAAGATAGAAAAGAAAGGAATTACACACACACACACACAGAGTAATTCTTGTCTTTTCTGTCTTGGAATTTCTCTTTCTCTCTCTCTGTCTCTCTCTCTCTCTCTCTCTCTCTCTCTCTCTCTCTAAATACTGGGAAATGGTGGGATTGGAAATCCTTGTGATCTTTAGCCTCAGTGAAGAGAAAAAAAAAAACTGTTTGAGAACCATTCTAATGATTGACCTGCTAAAGTGGTATTAATGCTTCCTAGGTCTCTGTAGGGATTCACATAATTCGATTTTAACACAAATTTTGACAAAAGTTTAGAAAGATTTATGCTCTTAATTTCCCTTGCCAACTCTTATTGGTGAAAAATGAGGTCTTGAAAATTACTATATGTACTCCAGCCTGGGTGACAGAGTGAGATGTCCATCTTAAAAAAAAATGGATAGGAATTACTGTGCGTGTGTGTGTGTGTGTGTGTGTGTGTGTATTAGTCAGGTGTGAGAGAGGAAAAACCAATAGAATTGGTGTCCTGAGCAAAGTGAAGCATAAGTATCAAGGAGGATGGACTGATTCACCATCATGAATATGGTTGATAGGTCAAGTATAATGAGGACTGAGAATTGACATTTACATTCCAGAAAGCTCACCGTATAATCTCTTGAATCATATTCTCTAGGTTAAAACTGGCTCTGCTACCTACTGTGTCTGTTAGGCTCAGGACACCAACTCTATTGGTTTTTCCTCTCTCACTGGCCATTCCTTCTCCATCTTTTTTTTCCCACAGGTTTTGCTCTGTTGCCCAGGCTGGAGTGTAGCAGTGCGATCTCTGCTCACTGCAACATCAGCCTCCCTGGCTCAAGCAATTCTTCCACCTCAGCCTCCCAAGTGGCTGGGACTACAGGCGCACACCACCCCGCCTGACTAATTTTGTGTATTTTTGGTAAAGACAGGGTTTCACCATGTTGCCCAGGCTGTTCTTGAACTCCTGAGCGCAAGCAATTTACCTACCTCGGCCTCCCAGAGTGCTGGGATTACATGTATGAGCCATCACACCTGGCATCTCCATCTTCTTTGCACTTGACCTTTTAAAGTGGGAGTGTCCTGAGGTTTGATCCTTGGACATTTCTTTTCTTTATTTACACACTTCTGTGGGGAGCTCAACCAGTCTCATAACTTTAAATACCACCCATAACCCACTGACCCCAAATTTATCTTTCCATCCTGGGTCACTCCTTGGATTTCCAGACTCATACATGCAGCTGTCCACTCAATGTCTCTGCTTGGGTTACTATTGCACAGCTCAGATATAACATGTTGAACACCGAACTCCTGCTCTTAAATCTGCTCCATCCCCAGGCTTCTCCATATCAGTGGTGCCACCTCCATCCTTTCAGTTACTCTAGCCAAACCTTGGAGTCATCCTTCACTCTTCTTTTTCTCTCACTCTTTGCTTCCGGCGTGTCAGGGCCTCCTCTTGGCCCTAAATCTGGTCAAACCTTACTTACTGTCACTACTCTACCACCTTCATCTCTCATCTGAGTGATTGAAATGGCCCCTGTCTGGTTTCTCTGCTTATCACATGACAGCTTTTCCTCTACTGGGCTGCTAGACCAATTTTGACACAATCTTCTATGTTCTCTGCCCAAAACCTCTCAGTAGTAGCCTATCTAAGAGGAAAATTCAAAGTCCTTACAGCTGCCTTCAAGGTCCTATGTGATCAAATCTACATCATCTTCTGTCTTCACTTTCAGTTACTTTTCTCTCATTTATTCCTATTTACTGGCGTCTTTGCTGTTACTTCTTACTTGGGGCATTTGCACTTGCTATTCTCTCTTCCTTGTATGCTCTTTCCTCAGATATTTATGGGACTGGCTCTCTTATCTCCTTTCAACCTTGGCTCAAATGTCAGCATCTTAGTGAAGTTTTCCCTGATCACCCAGTTTAATATTGCCACTCCCTCCCATGGTATTCCCTATCTTCTTACTCTGCTTTATTTTTCACCTTAGTACCTACCACCTACCAACTATAACATAATTTCCTTATTTATTTTGTTTATTTCTGCTTCACATCAATAGAATGTAAATTCTCAAGGGCAGGGATTTTCACCTGTTTTCTTACCTCCACCTAAGATAGTGCCTAGCACATAGCAGGTGCTCAATAAATACTGATTTCTTGAATGAATGAATGATAGCTGCTATTATGATGATGCCCAAATAAGAGACAAATAGATAGACACTACTGTCTTGTAATCATACTCATCCTTTAGAAAAATTCGCAAGCCCTCTTTATAATAGTTAGGATGTCAAAAATAGCTTCCTTTTTATTTTATTCTCTCAGGTTAAAGTAACTAACTCTCTTGATACTTTTTCTCTATCTTTCTTATGGCCATTATCATTTCTACCTGGTATTATTATTATTACCTGGACCATATATTTAGGAAAATAAATGAAAAACAGCTGTGCATTAAATTAATTACAAACCAATAAAATTTTTATTTGAGGATACCTCACATTATTTTTACTTTTGTAGTTGTCTTTAGTTTTCTATTTGACTATCTCTTCAAAGTTTTTAATTCTCTCTTTACCTTTTTACAGTATTTTTTAAATTGGAGAATGTGTTCCAGTGATGGGTTGTGACATCAGCTTAGGAGGTCATAGGCATCACTGTTTAATAATGTAATAAAATAGGTTAGAATAGAAAACACTAGCATTACATTGCCTGTGAAAAGGATAACTTTTGTATTTGTATGAATGTGTGTGTATCTGCATACTTATGTGTGTGACTTATATTGTAAACAGTCATAGTCAAGCAGCTTAAAACTAATGGTAGTTTCTCAGTAATATTTGCTGTAGAATGAATGAATCCCCTGAAACCAGTCTATGGGGAATATCGTCCTGGAATTCTTATTAGAAAACATGGGGAAGGATCCTATTTTTGTCATTTGTAAACCGTGAACAATTTTACACAAACCACTTAAGCTCTCTGAATCTCAGCATTCACATTAGTACAGTGGAGTCAATAATTTGACTTACAGGGCAGTTGTAGAAACTAAACAGATAATGGATGTGAAAGCATTTTGTAAACTAAACTGCTAAACACATATCATTTTATCGGTGTGTTATAACCTGATTTTGGTCTTCTCTGCCTTAGGGTATAAAGTCTGGAAGAAATACATAATGATTATAACTTTTATTTCATGAAGTCTGAATCTGAATTTGATCATACTGTTCAGAGGTAAATAGTCTCTTAAAAAAAAGGTAAAACTGACGTGCACTATGTCAAGTTAATCTAGTGTTTGAGGCAAATGCTATCTACAGTCTCTTTCTGTCAAAATGCAAGGAGCAAGAGTGTTAATATTTTAGAATATTAACTAGCAAAAACTTAGCACCAAAAAATGGAAAGCATTATCGTTTCTGCCTCTTCCTTTGTTTCTCTTCCTCCTATCAATTTCACTGAAGCACACGTTTGTGCCATTAAACCATTATCCCACTTCTATGTGCAAAGTACTTTCCCAGAGTTTCTCAGTTGTGTTTGAGAGGATGCACAGACTCCAATGCTATCACATTCCCACAAGGTGAGTATCATTTTCATTTTATAAATGAAAAAACAGGCTCAGAGGTTAAGTCATTTGTACAAGGCCACATAGCTACTAACATGTATCCAAATCTCTCTGGCTCCAAAGTTTATTCACTTTCCACCATGCCATGTGGTCTCCCAGATTCAATGATTCATTCTTCCATCCATTTATCTGAGACAGACACTCTACTTCAAGGTCATTGTGATGTCACAAATAGGGTAAGCTAATTTTAGATAATTAAAGCCCAGAGTAAAAGAAAACAGGAAGAAATAGAAAGCTAATAAAATAAATAATCATAATGGTAATAGTAATAGTATCTTAAAAGTTTTGAGTACTTACATTTGTCAGATACTGTTGTAAGAGATTTTACATGCATTCATTCATTTTGTCCCCACCAGAATCTTACAGGTTTTCAAAAAGTGAAGTTTACATGTAAAATCGGGCTGACTACAAACAATTGCATATATTTTTTTAGAAACATGTTAAGAATTTTGATTATGTGAAACATTTTAACAAATAAATCCCTGTTCTTTGTGAATTCAGTGATATAGAACAGAGCATGTATTTGTGTGTCTACAGATTTTTGGCATAGGTTATTTTGCTGAAAGAAGCAAGATTTAAGGACAAATAACTAACAATCTGTTAACATATTTTGAGTCTTCCAATGGGTACGAAAACACCTGTTTCCATGGTAACCAGTATAGGTCATGTGAAGGGTGATAGAATAATCAGAGGGGAAAGTTGTTAGTTTAGAATGACAATTTTTTCTTTTGCAAATTTACTACTTTAAATAGTATAATTCTATTAATTTGATCTTTTGTCTCTTTAAAAGCAACAGATTCCAGGAAACTCTTTAAACTTGAGTTACTATTTAACAGGACCAATTTTAGCATAAATTAAAGGACTAAGAAAGCTAAGCTCTTTAATATACTGTCTCTTCTTTGGGAGAATTACAGAATACTGGCTGGGTGATTTTAAAGGTCCTCAAGTAGTCTTTCCAGTATCACATCTGTCAGATTGGGAGGGAACAGGAGAGAAAACATAATTCACTTAGCTTATAGGGACTTCTGCAGACACAGAATAGCTTGTGGCTTCGGCTCACTAAACAAAACAAAGCTGAAAGAATGAGGAACAGTGTCCAGAGAAGATTTCGGTTTCGTGAGAAATTAGATATCAGTGCTCCAGAACATCTGTGAATTCCCTAGACTGGGATTAGTGAAGAAGTGAAGTGGGAAATAGCAGCTATCTAGAACGTCGGAGCAGGGGAGAGTCCACTGATCTTAGTTCCTTTCATTGAAGAATCCCAGATAAAAAAGACACACCACCTCCTTCCTCTTATTGTTCATGTATGGATCAGTCCAATACTGCTCCAGGATGTTGGAGTAAGCACTACTTATCAGTTAATAGAAATGACTTTAAGGACCTTTCTGGTGTTCCTTAGCTTACTGATTGAGAAAAACAAAACAAAAAGCAAAACAAAACAAAACACACTGTAGTGAATAACTGAAAACATTCTGAAGGCAATCAAACATTTTTTAAATCAGAAGAGACAGATATTGTGTCCCATCCAAGACTGTATACAGTAGTGCCCCCTTATCCTTAGAGGATACATTCCAAGACATTCAGTGGTTGCCTGAAACTGCTGATAGTCCTGAACCCTGCGTTAGTTTCATATATATACCACCAATGATAAAGTTTGAAGTGTGGCAGCAAAACTTGCATGAATGTCTTTTTCCTTTTTCACAATTCCACAGGTAGAAGATTCATTTTTACTGTAGATCTTAGCAACCTCAGCATATGACTTTTTCTTTCTATTAAGCCGAGAACTTTAACCTTTTCATTCAAAGGCAGCACTTTAGGGCTTCTTTTGGGCATATCTGAATCGCTAGGATCACTATTCTTGCACTTTGGGGCCATTATGAAATAAAATGAGGGTCACTTGGAAACAAACACTGCAATACCGAGATAGCAACTCTGATAACTGAGAAGGCTACTATGTGACTCACAGGTAAGTAGTGTAGACTGTGGATCCCTCAGACAAAGGGATGATTCACATCCTGAGAAGGAAGGCAAAAGACTGCATCATGCCACTCAGAATGGCATACACTTATAACTTGGGAATTATTTATCTCTGGAATTGTCCGTTTAATATTTTCAGTGGGTAACTGAAATCAGAGAAAGCAAAACCATAGATAAGAGGGTACTACTGCAATATTTTGCCCTTAACTAAGTGACCATGCTACCAATGAGCTAATGGCAGATGAGGCTTAGGTACATCAGGTGGAACCAGAGGACGGACAAGCCTTCTCTGCAACCCTTAGAGTCAGGGGTCAAAGGACAAAAGGCATCTCTGCAATGTGAGCTTATTCCTCTCCCTCTTTCACCTTTCCAGATAGTTTCAGAGCTCTGGAGGATGAGAAGATGCTCCAATTCCAGCTCTTGGCTGATCATATGATGCCTCTGATCTAGCTCTTCCCTCATCACTTCAATTTATAAAGAAAATATTATCCTCTATGACCAGTGGTATTTTTATTCTGCCATTTACAAGCTTTTTCTCATGGCCGCACAAGCTTCTAATTGATAAATTTCTGGGAAAATATTTATGGTAACTCACATTGCAGGTGACCATGTTGATCATTTACATTGTGACAACAGCTTACTTTTGACTAGGGGTTGAAGCTTCTAGAATATTTTCTCTTCTTCAAATACTGGAAGTATTTTTAATTAATTGCGTTATATGGTCATGTGGTCTAAGGCTCAGATTGCTTAGAAGTATAAAAGGGAGTGCTTCATTCATTCACCATCATTCATTCACTCATTCAACAAAAATAGGCTGGGCACCTCTATGTGCCAGGGGACTGAAATTAGTAATAGCTAACACTAATTTACCATTTGTTATATGCTATTGAATGTATAAATAATCTTATTTATTTACTTTTCTTTTGAGATCGAGTCTCGCTCTGTCACCCAGGCTGGGTGCCGTTGTGTGATGTTGGCTCATTGAAACCTCCACCTCCCAGGTTCAAGCAATTCTCCCACCTCAGCCTCCGTAGTAGCTGGGACTACAGGTGTGCACCATGATACACAGCTAATTTTTGTATCTTTTTGTAAAGACGAGGTTTCGCCATGTTGGCCAGGCTGGTCTCAAACTCCTGGCCTCGATAGATTAACCAGCCTCGGCCTCCCAAAGTGCTGGAATTACAGGTGTGAGCCACCACACTTGGCCACACTTTTCATTTTATTTCATTTTCACAAATGTCTTCTGATGTTGTTATGATGATTATTAGGCTGATGAAGAAACTTAAGGAGTTTAAGCAACTTAACCAAGAACACATCGCTATTAAGTGGTACAGTGGGATATAAATTCAAACAGAATGGGTCTGGGCTCAAACTGCCTGCCTGCCTAGCTCTCAAATACTATGTAGTCAAGTTTTTCCCCACAGGGTGCTTACAGAGTGATATAAGATTATTGATTCCCTTAAGTGTGATTTGTTATTCCAAATATCTCATTAAGACCAACTGAACTTTCAGAATTTAGTAATATATGTGGCTACCCCAGCTAAACCTTAACTCAAAACTAAGTTAAAGTTGCATTGCGATAGTTTCACCATAGAAAAGCAAAGATCATTAATTTGGGTTGGAGTGTCCTGAAATATTTTTCTTTGAGGTTGATAGAGTGGCAGAACGTGAGTAATAGTTTATATTTTATACTCCTTTCCCTCAGTTTCCCACTCAATGCTTGATATAAATCTTCTATAATTTTTCATTGAATGTATTCTACTGTGCTCATTATCCTAGTGAAGAATTATATGTCCCAAATTCATGATGAGAATGAAGTAATCATATCCTAGTCAGGTGTAGTTCCAAAGAATCCTGAAACCTGGCTATGAATGTTTTCATTTATTATTAAAATCTCATTGTTGTCTGCATATTCTACTATAGTTTTTCATCCTCTACAAACACTGATCTCTTGTGTCTGTGGGGCAGATACTCATTTCACTCATATTGCTGCCATGCTGCCAATGAGACATGTGAGCGTTGATAGGTCTCCTAGCCCTGGTTTGTATTTACAGCTAGGACAGAGTGATTAGATTCTAAACCTCAGCGTGGATGCCAGCTTGAAGACCTTTGCGACACTACCACCCTGAAATGTTGAGAAATGCTGAGAGCCTGAATTATATATCATCACAATAATAATGGAACAGAGACAAATTTGGGGATATATTGAAGGTAGACCCTACAGCTGGATTCCAGCTAATTGTGAGTGTAAATAAATTCATATATGAATAAAGACACGCTTTTTTTTTTTCCCTGAATCAAACAGGGCAGAGGATTTGCTACATAACTACCCCTACATGAAATAACTAGGTGGCAACATAAAATTCAATCAACCATGTTTTTCTTAAAAAATGTTTAACAATTTTTTGTGTTTTGTTATCTCTAATTTTTCCTGCTTTAGTTCATTTTTTACAATCTCATTAGAGCCCTTTCTAAGATGTTGATCAAATTGATTTCTACTCCTTAAAAACTTCTAATGACTTATTACTTACAGCATAAAATTCAAGGGTCCTTAGCATGGAATATAAGACCTTTTATAATAAGGCCCCAACAGAATTCTCCCACCTGGACAAATCCTCTCTTCCCTTCCTTCTCCTATTCTCTTCTCATATCATACACATCCTACATACCAGCCACCCAGAATTTCAGAGAGTCCCTGAAGACACCAGGCTGTTTGAAATCTTAGTCTCTTAGTGTCTTAGTCTGTTTTCTGTTGCAATAACAGAGTATCAAGAGGATTTTTAGTCTACTGAGAAGTGGAAGCATGAACAAATGTATACACTCAAGAGTACTAAGTAATATACCAAATATTTAAGCAATAGCTGTGACTGCTCAGTGCAGGGAGCTACTTATTTTCTCCAGGAAAAGTGAAGACGGCTTCATAATAGAGAGCCACTTGGGTCTTGTCATGAGAATGGGTGTTTTCAA
>CAUYLG010016514.1:0-25531 GCA_963573385.1 Cacajao melanocephalus
ACAGTAGTTTTGTTTGACCCAAGGTGGGGTAGTTTGATGTTAGCGTCAATCGTGCAATTAAAACAATCCCTGGTTGAAAACTACATAATCCTTCTAAAAAAAAAAAAAAAAAAAAAAAAAAAGAAAAAGCAATAACAAAGCAAGAAAACACACGCTGGGGCACCTGATGCCCATTTGTTGTGCCCAGGCAAACATGACAATCTTACTAAAGTCAAAACACATTGTAGGGTAGGTTCAGGTTATGGGTTGAAGAGGTGAAAAATAATTTCTATGGTAAATTTTAAGAAATCAGAGAAGAACATGAGTATTTCCTGTAATTGCAGTGGTGCCAACTGTTTTGCACTCATGCCTGCAGTGCTTGGGATGCCTTGGTCCAAACCTTACCCTTTTTCTAACCACAGATTCAGTATACCACCCATGTGTTATGTTCTCAGATGTGACAATATGCTGATGGCTGCGGAGGCTATTTCCTCCTTGGATTTATATATGACCAGCTCCTTAATTTTAAGGCCTGTGTACCAGTTTTTGCTCTTACTTGTATTCGACTTCTTGTTTTGGCCTTTTCTTGTTGTTTAGTACCATCATTTGAATGCCAAAGAGAAGTAGCACAGTATTAGATTTCTATGTTAGTTAAGGGTTCTGTCTGTTTCTGGCATGGAATACTAAAAATCAGCTTAGTATCTAGGAAATGAGAGCATTGGTGGTCTTCTTCTCCCCATCTTTTCTCATACTTTCATAAGAAGGTAAAGCCATAAGGAAATTATTCTCCCCTTTCCTTATTAGTTATTATGTTTATTGAGAATATGTGTAAGGTTCCACAGTGTGTACAACTATGAGAGAATTCCAGACACCTCGGGGGTTAGGAGAGCATTGAAGGGGTGGGTCAACAGAGACAGCAGGTCAACTGAGCTGGTGAACTCTGTGTTTCACTGGGCTCAGGAATCTCTTACAGCCCTCAAAAGGGGGCTGATAGGGTCTCTGCCTTCTAAAGTGGAGGAAGTGGCATTCTGCATCCAGTCCTATGAGGGAATCACGGATGCCAGCCTCTCAAATAAATTGTCAATATTCAGAAAAGAAATCCAAAGACATGCCAGGGGAGTAAGCTTCGAGTAAGAAGAAAAGCTCAGAGAGAAATGGGTCACATGAGGAGGCCCCAGAGGTCTCTAGAGAATAGAAAAGAGGCTTCTGCAAGGTCAGTATGGCACACTCTGACTCTGATTCAGGAAGTGATTTCCTTTTATATAGAGGGGGCCATGTGCCATGGAGAGCCCCATGACGCCAGGAGGCCTAGGAGTGGTGGGGAATGACCAAGAGGGACTATATTCAGTGTTCTCCAAGTATTCCCCCTACTGGGTGCAGCTATTTCTGGGACAGAAAGTAGGTTCTGGAACAGAACTGGAGATAAATTCTACAAGGAAATTGAAAATTTCTTGGGTCTACTGTTTTCTAAGATGTCTGAGTATCATAGGACAAAACGGTCCTGGTGCTGGTTTGGGCTGGGTTTGGCATCATCTCTTGAACAGTCTACACACACACTGCAGAGGCGAGTGGGGAGACAAATGTGTTCCTGAGAGGGAGCAAAAGTCATAATTCGGGGCACACATCACACATGAAATCTAGAGGGTGACATGAGAGCTGAGCAGGAGGGTCTGAAGCAGAGTGACCACTCCAAAGCTTACCCACCCTTGGGCTGGAATCATAATGTAAGAGGGCAATAGGGTAGGTGAAGTGAAGACCAGGAGGCCCACAAACCTAGTTCCAAATCTAAGCCCCACTACTTTCTACCTGATTCTTATTTTTCTCATCTGAAAAATAGATATGGGTACCACCCTCTGAAAGCTGTTGTGCTTGTGTTGATAAATGAAATAGATTTAAAAATAGATAAATGAAATTATTTGTAAAATTTCTGTTCAGAGCCCAGTGGTAAGTGATAGTTATTGTTATTATTTATCCCAGGGAGAAATGAGCAGATGGGGTGGGACTCAGGCCTAAACATCAACTCAGTGGTACCCTCATGCCCATCTTTGACTGAATATTAATGTTAGCATCAGAACTTTTGTAGGCTACATAATCATTCTTGTGCTTTATGTGATTTATCTATTCCCTATATTCCTGGCTAGCTCTGATTGCAAAACTCTAGTTGAACTAGAAAAAAGGGAATTTATCCTTCTCAGAATACAGAGGTGGTTCAGATTGGCCTTGGAGGTTGGGGGTAGGGGTGCCTGTAGGTGGAACATGTTCTGAGGTCTGGGAAAAATCTACTGAGTCAGGAGGAGAAACAGCTGCACCCAGCAGGGGGAACACACAGAGAACGCTGAATGTTGACCCTCTCCCATCGGCACCACTCTGAAGATTCTTTTAAATTCAGGAAATGTAGGCTTCAGAAGGTCATATCCCTTGTTAGGTCAGCAAACTGGTGGCAAATCCTGATCAAAACATTCAGACTTCTATATCTTTCTTCTTGTCATCTGAAGCTGGTTTTATTTTCTTTTTTAAATGGCAGTTTCTGATGGATAAGTTTAATTACAGGTTTGTTATCCAAGACTGGTTGGGTTTTTGGATATTTAGGACTACAGAATGGGAGCAGTTGAAATTATCTTAATTCAGTGCACCAGGTTGGAGTTTCAACTCTAGCCATCTTGACTGGAAGAATGGAGGATAGTGAAAGAGCTCAGTCAGCATGTCATTCAAGTGGGTAATTACTACTTCCACTGCTGTGTTGTTTCATTCATTCCTAGGAATAAAGTTTTCAAGCCTACAAAAGTTACCCAGTGACCTTTCTAATGGTTTCACTTATTTACATTATATTATAATTAGTAGTGGTGAGGACAGGAGGATCAAACTTTTGAGGCTGCTATCCAGAGCTCCCAGTAATCAAGTACCTATCTACCTTAGCGTGGCACACCTTTGCTGTGACATTTATCAAGTACCGCCATGTGCCAGATACCGTAAAAATCATAAAAGCTGCCATTTGTTGAGCATTTACAACATACCATGTGCTGTACCAGCTGCTTTATAGACATTAGCGAATTTCACTCTCACAACACCTTCCACGGTAACTTTCACCATTCCCATTTGCATAGGAGGAAACTGAGGCCCAGAGAAGTGAGATCAATTTCACACACAAGAGTCAGAACCTCCATCTGTGACTCTGATATTCAGGCATTTAACCACTTTATCACACTGTTATTCTTCCTGGGCTGGAGGCTCCAAAAGGAACAAACAGAAATAGCAAGACATTGGCCAGTTGGAGAAGAGATGTAAGAGAAGAAGTGACAATGCAATGAACGAGTATTTTAGCAGAAAAATATGCTGGAGGCTTTGGGAGCAAAGGGGAGTGTTGGGGAGACCTTAACAGGCAAGACTAGAATGGAATTTTGAAGGATTATGCAGGCCTCCCAACCTTCTCTTTCACTTCTCTACCCTGCAGACAAAATTGGTCCACCCGCTGCATATCACAGGCAGAATGCTTCCTTTCCCCTGCGCCTTTGCCCCTTCTGTGTGTTCTGCTTGGACTCTACGCCTGCTTTCTGCTCACCTGAGTCATCTTCTTCCTTCAAAGCTTAGCTTGAGGCATACTTTCCTTCAGGAAGTTTTTTTTTTTTTTTGAGATGGAGTCTTGCACTGTTGCCTGGGCTGGAGTGCAGTGGGTGATCTCAGCTCACTGCAACCTCCGCCTCCCAGGTTCAAGGGATTTTCCTGCCTTAGCCTCCCAAGTAGCTGGGACTGCAGGCGTGTGCCACCACACCCAGCTGATTTTTTGTATTTTTTATTAGAGATGCGGTTTCACTATGTTGGCCAGGCGGGTCTCAAAACTCCTGACCTCATGATCTTTCCTCCTCAGCCTCCCAAAGTGCTGAGACTACAGGTGTGAGCCACTGTATCTGGCCTCTTTTCTTCTTTTTTGAGATGGAGTCTTGCTCTGTTGCACAGTCTGGAGTGCAGTGGCGCAATCTCGGCTCACTGCAACCTCTGCCTCCCAGGTTCAAGCGATTTTTGTGCCTTGGCCTCCTGAGTATCTGAGATAACAGGCATGTGCCACCATGCCTGGCTAATTTTTATATTATTAGTAAAGATGGGGTTTCACCATGCTGGACAGGCTGGTCTCGAACTCCTGACCTCAGGTGATCCACCCGTCTCAGCCTTCCAAAGTGTTGGGATTACAGGCGTGAGCCACTGTGCCAGGCCCAAGAAGTCTTTTTCTAGACACCTGCTCCATGCTTTGCTCTCTCTCCTCTGAACCTCCCTCATATTTACTGATGGTCACACTCACTCTTTTGACACCTGGAGCAAAGTCATCTTTTTATTTTTAATCACTTATAATTTCTTTCCCCTCAACTGAACTATATATTTCTTAAGGGCAATGAATTTATTATAATGCCTTGAATTCTAACAAGCATCATTCCTCATATGCAGTTGAGTGTTTAATAGCAATGGCATTGATTGAGCACCAATATGTGGGAAGTGCTTGGCAAATATTAAATGTAATCCTTATGATAACCTTGCAAGGTAGATGTTATATTATCTTCCTTTAGCAGCAAGGTTAAGAAACTTTATTGTTACCACACAGATGGCAAATGGCAGAGCTGGGATCTGAATTCAGGTCATCTGGATCTAGAGCCCAAATTCTTCTCTGTGCTGTGTTTTCTATGTCTTAGAATATGAACTTCAGTAAAGCTAAGTGCTGTAGGTTTCCAGACAACAGAGTAATCTGAAACATCAGCTCAATGGTGCTTCAAATTGGGTAAGAGCTAGTTGTCTGAGACTCAGGTCTGTTTTAAATCCTAAACAGTGAGGTTAGGATTTAAATGTTTAAGGAAATGGAAATATTTGAATTATGACTAATGAAAATAACAAAGATAAATAAATGGAATAAACGTTTAAAAATTTAAGTCCTAAAAGTGAATACTGAGATGCAGCTCAGAAAATACAAAGTAGCTGATATGTAAGATGAACAAGTCTAGAGGTACAATGTACAACATGAGGGCTGTAGTTAATAAAGTTGAATTCTGTTAGGGTTTTTTGTTAAATAAGTAATTTTAGTAGCTTTTGCAGCAAAAAGTAACTAAATAACAGTAAGTGATAATGATTAGAAAAGCAAACACTTGAGGTTGAAATGAAATAAACCAGACTACTTGGAAATAATTAAATTTTGGTCATACTTGTATAGTATGTATAAATCAAGGCTGATGAGATAAGGGATATATTAATTTACTTCACTATACTGGCAATTTTACTATCTATATGTATCCCATAAAGTCATGTTGCAAACATCAATTATACACAGTAATATTTATTTGAAAAAAATGAACACAGAAACTAGAGAAATCTTAGACATCTGACCCAACTCTGCTTTTATAGACAGGGACACTGAGTCTCAGAGAGGAGAAGGGAATTACCCAAGACCACTTGCAGCCAGAAGGAGGGGTTCAAACAGATGAAAGAAGAAGCAGTTTCTCTTTTGGTGCAGAAGAGATGTGTTACCAAAAGTTTCAGGGAAATCAAAGAAACTTTGAGATGATAGAATATATAGCTTCCAATTGCTTGTATTTTTTCCTCCTAATACTTCAAAAGAAACCCAAATGCAAATCACAGATTTGGACATCACAATGTTTACACTTGGTGGTAACTGAATTGTATTTGTGATTGGTGTAGCAAAGCAGCAGCTGAATATGTAACTAAACAAATGTCCAACTAGCAGTCCTGCTGGAAGGACAGACGGTTTTAGGAACCAAGATAGACAATGCACATCTGTTCTATAGTTAGAGTATGCCCAACTTTATGGCAATTATTCTATGTCATAAAAACACCAATGGTGCCTATTCACCTTCTGTTTCTCCAAAATTTCCCATCAAATACATACTATTGTCATAATTCTTTCCATTGCATATAATATTAACCTTCCAAAATAATCAGGAAAGATTATTGACCAAGAAACCCAACTGACAATATGTCCTTATCCTGTGTGCCCTTGATGTAGAGATTTTAGCAGCTAATTTAAATGTAAGAATTTAGGATGATGTACAGAAAGAAAATAACTGTAAGTAATTCTGATTTAAAAAGCAAACACTTGAGATTGGCATGCAAGAGTCACGCTGTGTGGAAATAGTTCACTTTTGGTCTCTATATGTAGAGCATATAAAAACCAAGGCCCATTTAATCCAAATACATTTCCCACTTCGGATATTTCTCCTCAACATTTTCTTTAATTCAGAGCTTCTAAAAACAGAATCAGAAATCTTCATTTATTTTTCCTTAGGTTTATGTACGATATTAACTTCAAGAAACTTTCATTTCTGTTTTCTTATTGTTCCTGGCTGTAGTATTTTGATGAATGAGCAGAGCAGGAGAGCTGTTACTTTGTCCATAAATCAACAGAATAAATTGAACATCAAACCCTGATTCCTGGGGTCAGTCTTAACCTCCCCTACACTACACATCATTTCCCCATCTCCCCCACAGTTTCAATTCCAACCTGACTTCCTTTTCCTACACAGCAACTTTTATAATTTCCCCCCTCATGCCAGCTGATTTATATGCAGCAATTTTAAATGAATCCATAAGATAGCTTAAGAAAAACGTAATTAAAAGAAACAATGGTCTGAAAATCACTCACTGACTTTCAAAACAAAACTGAAAAACTGTGGCTATTAGGCTAATTTTTTTTTCTGCAGATAATAAAGAGGTTATTTGATTTTACGATGTTTTTTGAAAATAATTTGATGATTAGCTTTTATGGAACTCAATTGAAATAATGTAGTTGAAAAAATGCAGCTATCAGAAGGTAATTGTGAGTGTGTGTGTGTGTGTGTGTGTGTGTGTGTATTTGGTACTAGATGGTGGTAAATGGCTCACATTTATACATTCTGGTAGAAGATCTAGTAGTGTGGTAAAGAATAACAGAAAAACTTGAGAAAGAAAAAAGAAGAGCCATTATTTAAAAATAGACATACATAGAAATAGTAGTGAAACCACAGAATTATAGCTAAAATGTATAGAAGTGGTTTTAATTTCTAGTCTTTGGTGAAAGTCTCTTTTGATGCAAGGGATATTTTTTCTTGTTTCTACTGCAAAGATGTGAAAAACATTTCATGGTATCAAAACCAGATGTTCATGAGGGTAACCGCAGTAAAGATGGATCAACAGAGTCTTGTGTAAATTTATCGAAGTGTCGTTACAAATAAAAGAGCAGCAATTTGGGCATCAAATAGATACTTCCTGAAGTATGCCTATCCAGGAGGACATAGTTTTCAGAATATGTGTGTATTAGTTTTCTAGGACTGCTGTAACAAATTATCGCAAACAGGGTAGTTTAAAACTAGCAACATTGATTCTCTCACAATTCTGGAGGCCAGAAGTCCACAATCAAGGTGCTGGCAGGGCTGGGTGCCCTTCAGACTCTAGGGGAGGATTTGCCTTTGGCTCTTCAAGCTTCTGGTGGCTGCTGGTAGATATTTGTTGACTGTGGCCTCATCACTGCAATCTCTGCTTAGGTGCTCAAGTTGCGTCCTCCTCTTTTGTGTATCTTCTCCTCTGTGTGTGTGTTTCTCTCAAAACTCCCCCTTGTGAGGGAAGATACTTGACACATGTGATTATACTGAGAACTCACCTAAATAATGCAGGGTAAGGGCCTCTTCTAAAGATACCTCACTTAACCACAAATTCTGCCATATAAAGCAGAATTCACTGGTCCTAGAGATTTAACGTGGGATCCTTGGGGCTCCATTTTTCAACCTCCCACAATGTGCTTATGGTAAACCACATGGTACAACCTCTGACTGGTCATTACTCACACTGTCAGATGCAAAATTTGAGTAAGTCTAATGAATGACTTCTCTATCTGAACTTACTAGAGATATGAGAATCATTGTGTCCTAGTGCATTGGTATAAAAAAAATGAGGTGGTCTCGGTATCAGTTATGGAATCAGAGCCCCACAGTGTCTCCTATAACACGTTCCATGATTCTTGCTTACTGGGTTGCATTTGCAATGGGGACAGAAACAGGTCCTCAAGAATGGATTAGTATCTGTATTGGTATTTTTAACACATACTCAAGATGACTTTGAGCAGGCACTGTGAGAAGCGCTGAACTAGGAGCAGACAAGGAGCCAACTATTCAGATTTCTCTGTAGCAGCTAAGCGCCATTTGTTGAACTAGAAGAGAGGAGGTGGCTTAAAAGAAAGGATAACAGCTGGGCACGGTGGCTTATGCCTGTAATCCCAGCATTTTGGGAGGCTGAGGTGGGTGGATCACTACATCAGGAGTTAGAGACCAGCCTGGCCAACATAGTGAAACCCTGTCTCAAAAAAAAAAAAAAAAAAAAAAGAAAAAGAAAAATTAGCCAGGCCTGGTGGTAGGCACCTGTAATCCCAGCTACTTAGGAGGCGGAAGCAGAAGAATCACTTGAACCTGTGAAGTGGAGGTTACATACCAGCCTGAAAAACCATGTGAGACTCAGTCTCAAAAAACAAACAAACAAACAAAAAAAACAAAAGGATAACATAAAATATGCAATAAAAGGTGTTCTTGGATGGGAGTAAATTGAACGTTCACTTTAAACATGTCTCAGGAGTTTGATCTTGGAGCAGGGTTGAATACAATGCCAACATTTTCATCAGATAGGCTGGAAGAACCAGTACCTGCTATGTATCAGCCCCTGCACTAGGCACTGGACATGGTTGCCTCATTTATTTCTGGTCATCTGCTCTCATGCCCTGCACCCAGAAGGTGCCAACAGATGCCTGACGTTCATGTGATTATATTTTACTTGATAGAAAAGGTGTTTATGTGTTAATCTTGGTAACCAAATGATATTGCCATTCTAGAATCACTTCTGGAGGTCTGGTGCTAGGGGACGGATAGCAGGAGGTGGGGGGATAGGGGAGGGATAGCATTAGGAGAAATACATAATGTAGATGATGAGGTGATGGATGTAGCAAACTACCATGGCATGTGTATACCTACGTAACAAACTTGCATGTTCTGCACATGTACTCCAGAACTCAAAGTATAACAATAATAATAAAAAAAGATTTTATACTCAGAACATTTCCTACTAGGATTTTGAAATCTGATTTTGCATGTTACAGAGAAGATTTTTAAAAGTTGTCTCTGTTGGGTTTTGAATAACATGTGGATGAAGGTGAGTATTATTCCCACCAAACAAGCCCTTGGTAATCTACAGCTTGGGGAAATGAAAAAGTCAAGACACACCATCGTTTGATTGCCATGAACCACAGTAGCCAGCCAGAAAGACCACAGAGCTCCTAGAGCGCTTGCTGGCTGTTAACAGACGTGCCATAAATTTAATGACAGTCAGAGATATTTATAGTTGGAAGGGACCCTGGAAGTCATTTTGCTTAACTCATTTCATATTGGGCCCAGAGGAGTAAAGTGACTTTTCCAGGGCCACATGGCTGGTTCCCGGCAAGGGCCAGGGTCCCTCTCTACTGGTGTTCCTCCACTCCACCAGGCTCCTCAGTCAGGAGGAGTGCATTTACTGACTGTGATTTATGTGATTTCTGTGACATCCAGTTATGAGGGAATGCGAATTCTGTTTCCAAGGACACATAGTTAATAGCAGATGAATAGAGACATGAAAACTCTTTCAAAAAGGGCATGAAAACCAACATAAAATAGACAAGGATGAGATTGAAGTAGAGGGAGTGTAAGTTAAGGTGCAAATGCTGGCACCACTAAGTGGGAGAAAGAGTGTCTGTCATGGGGTAATTCTATACTGTATGCCAGTTAAAGGAAGGCTTTGTTTTGAGAATATCAGACCCGGGAAGTGGGGGATTGGTGTGTGGATAAAGGGGGAGGAGAGAGAACCCACAAGCACTTCAGAATGTATTAAATTGGGACTTACATTAAGTCTTGCGTTACTTGTCTGCCTGGATCGTTTTTCTGCCAGGAGATCTTTGACTGTGTGCTTCACTCTCACGCCTTGATACACTCGTTTGCTGTAGTCTCCTGGGACTTAAGCAAATGGGATAGTTATAAGGAATGTGGGTGGAGTCATTAGGTTAACCTCCCAAAGGACATATTTAGGGGCTGGTCATCGTGATGTCATTTTATTGTTAGAATGATAGAATTCTTGGATTTGTAGTGGCTTTGATAGAGTGGCTTCAATAGAGCCCTGTTGCCTGGTTTTTGATAGAGACTCATCTAAGCCGTACTAAGTGAAAGAAACACCATTCCATCATCTATGAAACAGCTCTTCAAAGTGCTTTTCTTGTACTCTGACTTGTCAAGATTTACTCAGGCAAGATTTACAACTTATGCTTTAATCAGAAGACTAAAGATTAGATGCAGCTTGAAATGATGGTTCTAAATACATGAGGTAGAAATTAGATTTGTATGATTCAGCTTACAGAGTAACAGTATTTCTGCCCTATTATACCTGATGGGAGTGAGCAGGTCAACAGAAGTTTTAAGAAGATTATGTTCCTAAGAAGAAAGTTGTTTGTTATTGGTTTACTACACTAAATAAATATGTTTTGTTTTTGAAAATCAGTGATTCAGCATGAGGGATTACTGCTTTGAAATAAGGCCAATGGTAAATAAAGAGTCATTTATTCATTTAACGAATATTTATTGAGCACTTACTATATTCACTTACTGAAGATGTTGTAGTGCTTTGCAATTTACATGTATTACTTCATTTGATCTGTTTTACAGATGAGGAAACTGAGGTCTGGGACTAAGTTATTTTCAAGGCCTCACAGCTGCTAATAGGCAATAGAGCTGGAATCCAGACTTAGGTCAGTTTGTAACATCAACAACGAGAAAAATTTGCTGTTTTCACCATGAGGGAATTACAGAGAGATAACAGACTATAGAGAAAAACGTTTCCCCAAGGTTCTAAAATTTACAGCATTGCTTCTAGGGATAGTGAGAGCCTTGTTACTGAGGATGCTGAAGAAATAATAAGAGAACCTTTTGTTTGGCCTATTCTAGAAAGCATTTATGCATTGAATTAGCAGTTTCACTGGAGGAATTTTAAGATGCTTTCCACCTCTATAATTGTTGTTCTGCAGTAAGTTAGACAAATTCCATTTAATTAAAATTAAATCCATTATAGTCGAGGTGTTTATGGCTTACTGGCAAATTCAGCTGGCATAGAATTCAGCATCAGTGTGTATTGGCAGAATATAAAAACAAATGTATGTATGAGGTGCATAACCAAAATTATTCTCTAATCTGGTTGAATTTGTAGATAGTCTAGAATAGATTTGATGTGTGAGTGAAATTGCATTGTAAAAAGAATGAAAGGAAGGAAGAAAGGAAGAAGTTAAAGCTACAACCAGAGATAGAATTCTGCATTGGAGAAAAGAGGCTGCTGGTATTCACAGCTACACATTAGTCACTGGCTTGGAACAAAATCTCTCAGCTCTATTTTCCTTATATGTAAAATGGGTATAGTCACCTCTTCTTAGCTGTCTTCAGAGGTTTATAAGGAAAAAATAGGATATACATGTGAAAATCCCCTGAAAACTAACAAGCTTCATACAAAACACTGACACAAAATGAAGAATAAAAAAAATCCAGGTTCCAAGACAATGTATTATTTAATTCAAAGAAAGCCACATGCAGCCTTATTTCAGCAAAACAAAGTTATTTGAATCATCATTTGGGTCTAATTTTGACAGGATTTGGTTTATATATGTTATAATTAAAGAGGCTTGAAATACTTCTTTGAAATCAGCCTCAAATTTAAAGCTTACTGACTTTATGATTGTTCCAAAGGAATCTAAGTGTTGCTTCTAGAATTGTGTATGATGCTTTATTTTTGGGAAAGTCTAAGGCCACATTGATTTATCAATTATTTATTAAATGCTTTCTGTGTGTCAGAACTTGGGATACAAAAGAACATGGCTATCTAGTGGGGAGAGAAATACTTTAAAATGAAATAATTATGATGCAAATGTGCTAAGTGCAAGAACAGAAATGTACCTAGGACAGCCAGAGAAACCCAGAATGTATCACTTCCTTGTGTGGGGGAGAGAGACTCAGGGAAGGCAAGATGATACCTGGGTTGGGGCTTAAAGCAAGTTAGGGTGTGTGTAGTGATGGCAAATAGGCAGGAGCATTACAGGTGTAGAAGACAGCCCTGGAGGCAAGGACAGAAGGAGGAAGTGGCAGGAAGTGAGGTTGGGGAAATGAGTCGGGGTCAATCGTGATGCTTCTGGTATAGGAAAGAGTTTGGAATGCATCCTGTAGGCAATGAGCCATTGGGGGCTTTTAAGCAAGAGAGTAACGTTAGTTTAATTTGCATTCTAGATAGACTTTTCTGGCAGCTGAGAGGAAGGTGGTTTTGAGAATCACAAACCTGCAGGAAGATCAGTCAGGAAGGTTCTGGAATAATCCAGGCAAGAGGTAATGGGGTCTGAGTAGTGGTAGATGGGAGGGCAAGGATCAGACAGGTTTGAACATTATTTAGATGTGACAGAGAAGAAGATTCCAGGGTGAATGGATTTGCTCTCAGTTCATAAGTTTCAGAATAATCATGATGTTGATGATAATGAAACCAAGAAAAAGGATAAAATCCCTTGGGGGAGTGTTTGAAAGATAAAGTCACATGGTGGCACACATAGAAAATAATGATGTGCACCTGGCATCCTGGGGTAAACAGGCCAGTCTACTTCCAAGAGCTGAGAGGATCAGTATCTTTGGAATGCCTAGAACACTGATTTCTGACACAGGTTTGGAAGCTCTGGACTAAATTATTAAAGATGGAAGCCTGGGGAACAGTCACATTTGAATCGTTGTCAGAGGAGAGGAGAACCCTATGAAGAAGATATGGGAAGACTAATTGGAGAAGAAACAGGAAAAACCAGGGGAATAAGACACCATAGAATTTGGGGGAAGAGATTTCAAGAAAGAAATTAAAAAAAATCAGAGGCAACAGAGTAGTTCAGGAAGATAAGGACAGAAAAACATCGCTTGCTTTCAACTCAGTGGTTGGTATTGAGCTTAGCAAGAGTAATTTGCAAGTGTGGGGTGGCTGGAAGCCAGACAATAATCTCAAGGGAGGAGGTAGACACAGGAAGGGGAGACTGTTTCTTCTCAAAGTTTGAATTAGAAAGGGAAACAAGAGATTGAGTGATAATTGGAGAGAATCATGGTGTCAAGGAGAGGTGTGCATGTGTTTTTATGTCTATTTATGCATTTATGAGTGGGAGAGAGTTGAGAATATTTGAACAGGACAGAGGGAAGAATGATGGTTTTGAAGAAAGGGACAGAATGATGGAATGAGGTCTTGAAAAGGAAGAAAAAATTGAGGTCAAGGGCACAAATTGAACCTCAACTTCTGAGACTGAAATACAGAAAGTCAGGGTGTGGGTGGGGTGATGGTATGGCCATTGACTAAAATGGCTCTAGTACACATCAAGCAGGCTGGCATAGGAGAGCAACTGAAAACCAGGCAGAACAGGCAGGGGTCAAAGCCAGACAGACAAGTCAAAGAATATACATCAGTGATTCTCAAATGTGATCCCTGGACCCATAGCATCAGCATTGGCTAGGAACTTGCTAGAAATGCAAATTCTCAGGCCCTACTCCAAATATACCGAATCAGAAACCCTAGGGTGGGGCCTAGCCTTCCAGGTGATTCTGATGTTCTCTGAAGTTGGAGAACCACAGATATACATATGAGTAAGGCCTTTAGAAGGTTCCTGTGGAGGTGGGGAGGTTGACTCTAATCTACACAGTCCTGGCCCAGCAAGAAGGGGAATATCTAACTGATCGAGGTGGGTGTGGACTTAGACAGCTCTGGGAAGGAGGAGGGGGTGGGAGTTGAGGAGGTCTAGACTGGATCCTTTGTGTATTTGCAGACTGTCTCTGCTTTGCTTTTTTTTTTTTTTTTTAGGTGTTTTTTAATTGATGATTTTAATCTAAATTAGCAATCTATGCTTTATGTGTATGCCAAAAAGCCTAGGGGAAGTATACTTATTCTAAATAAGTTTAACAAATAACCACATGTGATTAATAGAGGAATAAAGTTCATGAGATGGCAAATACTCACATCAAAACTTCTGAAGTTTTGTCATAAAAACAATCAGTCTCATGTATCAATTGGCACTGACTTAGCGCAAAGCATGGGGCTATATGCCACAGGGGATGCAAAATAACTTTAGAACATATAGCAGATGTCCTCAAAGAGATCCTATTTTAGTGAGAGAAATCAGAAACTCACGTGTGAAAGAGCAGGAGAGAGGGAAGAGTACACTTTGGATTGCTGATGAAAGTTTTGTGGGAAGGGATGGGAAGTAGACTGGACTGAGAAGCATATGGATAGGTTAGGAGGAAGGAGAACGGCCTTGTAGACAGCAGGCATCCATGAGCAAAAACAAAGAGGCAGGAAACAGAAAGGATGTGTGCAGGGGGAAGGAATGAGTACAATTGGAGATAGTAGATTTGAATGCCATATAGATGTAATTGAATTTCAAATGGATATCTCCAGCCCAGACTTGGACTTTAGTCTTGAAAAATCCATCTATGCTTGGATGTCTAGTAGACATCTCAAACTCCACATGTCCAAATATAAACTTCATTCTTCCTTTTCACATTCGTTGTATCTGAAACTTTTCCTGTCTCAGTGGATGGCAGCTCGTCTTTCTAGTCACTCAGTCCCAAAGCAGTAGAGTCATTCTAGGCTATTCTCTCTCATCTTTCACAGCCAATCCTTTAGCGATTCCTGATGATGCTACCAACAAAATACATCCGGAGTAGGCTGACGTTTCTTTACTCCTCTGCTAATATTAAGGCTCGACCCACTGCAATTTCTATAGTAATGTAGATTACTGTGGCAGCTTTCCAACTGGTTTTCCTGCTTCCACCTTCACCCTGCCCCGGTCTAGTTTCAACACAGTACACAGGGTGATCCTTTGAAAGAGCAAGTTCAATGGTGTCACTGCCCTGCTCTAAACCCTGCAATGGTCCACTAGGGCACTCACAGGGAGAACCAAGTCCTTATAATGGCTTTACATGACTCTGTTCCCTGAAACAGGGTTTCCTCTCCTAAGACTCACCTCCTTGCCTACTGTACTCTAGTGGTTCTGAAGTGCCCCAAGCACACTTCTGCCTTAAGACTTTTGCCCTGGCTGTCTCTGCTGTCTGGAGTATTCTTTTTCCCATTATTCACAGGTGAAATGCTTTTGTTTCCTTCAAGTCTTGGCTCAAATGTCATCTTCTCAATGAGAACATACTTGAAGTTGCATCTTCCCCAGAACATATTCCTGATCCCCTTCCTCTACTCTAGTTTTTCTGTCTGTGCATCACTTGTCACTCTGTTATGTCCTATAATTTACCATTTCCCACCATTTCCTTATGGAGTACATTTATTGTCTGTTTGCTTCTTGCTAGAATGTAAGCTCCACAAAGTGGGGGGCTTTGCCTGTTTTTACTCATGGACGCATCCCAAGTGCTCATGCCTGGAACACAGGGAGCTATCAGTAAATATTTGTTGGAAACATTTGTTTGTGGTTGTAAATGATGGACATGTTAAAGGTATTAAAAACTTAGCTGCAAAAATTTACAGTTTGTATTATAAGGTATGGAAACCACTAATATTTTTGAATAGAAGAGTATTATGGCTCTTATATTTTTTGGAAAATCAGAAGAGTATTATAGCTCTTATCATATTTTTTGGAAGATCAGTCTGAGGTTAGATCCTGTAATAGGCTGAGGATGAGGAAACTGAGAGGGTGGGAAATGGTAAAACAGAGGCTAGCCGGAAATACTGGAAATGAGAAGGACGGGACAGATTCAAGAGACCTTTCAAGGGAAAACAGACACACACACACAAACACACCAAAAAACAGTGCTATGATTATTAAGAGAAATCAAAAAGGTCAGGGAAAGAGTTGGTTTTGATGGGGGAAGAAGAATGCAGTTTTGAATATGTTGACTTTGAGGCTGTGGTGACATGTTAAAATAAAAGATAAAAATATCCTGGAGATATGAGAACCGGATAAAAACTGTACATCTAAGAAACATCTTTAGAATTATGGTAACTGAAGCTAAGAAAATAAAGTTCTCCAAAGAAGACTTTGTAGCAAGAGAAGACATTCAAGCCTGGTCTCGGGAAATGCTACAAGTCTGATGCCCAGGGGAATAGAGGGGCCAGAGAAGGACTTCAAGGGGGAGGGGTGCAGGGAGGAGAGGCCAGAAATGTAGGAATGTACCAGAGTAGTAGCATCAGGAAAATGAAAGAAAGCAGGTTGGAGAGAAAAAGGAATAATCTGTGATGTCAAGTATCTGGTGTTTAGTAGGTGCTCAATAAACACTTATGAAATAAATGAAATGCCTTAGAGAAGTTGAGGAAAATGAAGGTGAGAAAGAATGTGGAGTTTGGAAAGATGAAGATCTTTAGAAAATGGGAAAGAGCAGTTTCCTAAGAGGTGAGAATGAAATCTTTCTCTGGGGTTTCATGGGCATTTGGGTGGTAACAAAGCAGGACTAATGGGATAATGGAGCTCTGAAGCAGGGGTACAGGTAAATGAATGTTGATGTTTTGCAACAGCACAAAAGGTGAATTAAAGTAAATTTGAACAAAGCAATGGAAACTGATACAAATTCTTTAAAATATCATGCTGAGTATTCTTCATGTTTTTGAGAATTCTGAAAGTTTCTTAACCTATTACATTCTTTTTCTTTTTCTTTTGGAGAGGAATGATATTTAGAGTTTAAAAATTTTACAAGGATTTGTACTCTGAAACATTTTTTTTTCTCCTGTGCTTTGTGTCTATTTAAAGAATCCACACCTGCATACACCAGGAGAGCTTAAGAGTTTTTATTCAAATACTCTAGATACAAACTTGCATTCAGATCAGTTGTTGAGAAAACAAAAGACATGTGCTTCCGGAAAGAAAACACAAGCAAATTTATTAAGAATCAACTCATCCTTTAGAATTTGGAAAAAGGTTTTTTTTTTTTTGTACTGTAGAACTGTGTTTATGTCTATGCAACAAATTGTCTCAGTCATCTCATTCTTATTTACTTTAATGACGGAGAATTTAATCCATAGTAGATTTAATGATGATGTTGCCTTAATATTGTTTTTCAAAATTAAATATTTTATCCATCAAATCAAACTAATTTCAAATATTTGGAAATTAATTAAACATTTAAAATGCAGGTGATTTTTAAACTGTTTCAGTTATTAAATATCAAATACACTTATGGCAGTTAAAACATGTTCTTATTTTACTATTTTTGATGACATTCTCTAAGGTACCTGTTACTGTCTTTAAATTATTTTATGTTTTTAAAAAGGTGTTTGTGACTTTATGTAAGGAAATAAAGAGATAGTTCAAAACAAAGAAAAAGAAAGAAAAAGCAAAACAACCCCATAATATTAGAAAAAAAGAATTTATATTCTGAGTTATGTGACTAGACAATGACATAATTAAGATAGTAAAGAATATCTCTCTGAATTATAGTCCCTTGTGACACTGGAATGTAGCTACACTGTCACTCAAGACAGAGTAGAATTAAAATCCCGAATGGGTCATTGGTGGATGGATCCATGCTTGTTCCATTCTCTGCCTGTCAGGGAAATGCCAAGAATCAGGTCCTGGAGAGTCCAGTGGCAATATAGTGTGTTGGGTCACCGTCTGGCTCAGGTGCCAGCTCAGGTGCTGTGGGCATCCCTCCCCTCACCCTACTATCCTAGCTCAGTCCGCATTGCTGAGGATCAGAGTCCTCTCACAGAGGGGAAGGCAGATACCCATCAGGAATGAATAATAACCCCTAAGCCCACTAGGAGCTCAGGGTTAGTGGTTTTACTTTTAATCTTGGGAGGTGATGTATTAGTTATATTGTGGAAAACCTCCAGGAGAATATAAGAAAAGGCCACATACAGTCTCCAAGTTCATAAACTAATCTTGAAATATTCAAAATATTAATTATTAAGCAGAAAATAATACACACTATTTATGAAATCTTTTTTTTTTTTTTTTTTTTTTTTATATGGAGTCTTAAACTGTTGCCAGTATGGAGTACAGTGGTGCAATCTCAGCTTACTGCAACCTCCGCCTCCCAGGTTCAAATGATTCTCCTGCCTCAGCCTCCTGAGGAGCTGGGACTACAGGCACATGCCACCACACCCAGCTAATTTTTGTATTTTTAGTAGAGATGAGGTTTCTCCATGTTGGCCAGGATAGTCTCGATCTCTTGACCTTATGATCTGCCTGCTTTGGCCTCCCAAAGTGCTGGGATTACAGGTGTGAATCACCTAGCCCAGCCTATTTATGAAATCTTAAACTTGAAATAAAGACTAACTTTTAAAGATGCAAGGTCAGATTAGTTAACATATTAGGATTTTGTTGAAGTTTGATTTGCCCACACCATAGGTATCCACAAACCCCTCCCAATGTACCTTCATAGCTGAATCCAATACCCAAAGAAGATGTAATTAACACTTTGTAAAAATAGCTGCACTTCCATATTCATTGCAGCATTATTCACAATAGCCAAGATTCAGAAACAACCTGAACAGCCATCTGTTGATGGATGAATGGATAAAGAAATATGGTCTCTCTCTCTCTCTCTCTCTGTATGAATGTATAAAACTCGGACTTAAAAAGAAGGAGATCCTGCCATGTGCCACAACTTGGTTGGAACTGGAGGACATTATGCTAAGCGAAATAAGCCAGACATGGAAAGAAAAAGTATTGCATAATCTCACTTGTATGTGGAATCTAGGGGAAAAAAAAAAGGTCAAATATATAAAGAATAAAACTGGTCACCATAGGTAGGTTTGGGATGGTGGAGGAAATGAGATGTAGATCAGAGAATATAAAGTAGCTGACGTGTAGGATGAAAGTCTAGAGATATAACGTACTATGTAAGGGCTATAGTTAATAAAATTGCAGTGTATTAGGGATTTTGTTAAATAAGTAGATGTTAGCTGTTCTTGTCACAAAAAAGTAACTATGTGATGATAGATATATTAATCTGTTTTACCATAGTAACCATCTTTACTATCTGTATGTATGTGATAACATGTTGTGAATCTCAAGTATACACAATACAATTTATTATTGTTTTAAAAGTGCCACAGCTAATAACCAATTTCATGCTGCAGAAGATAGATGCTCTGAGGGCTCTTTATATCATCTTATCTTTTGAGATCAGACTTCGAAGAATTGCAGCATTTGAAAAATATTAATTTTTCTTTTGAGGTACTCTACAAGGCATTTTAAAAATGTTCCCTCTGTCATCATTTATTAAAATTTAAAGTGCTGACTCTTTCAATCTTAAATTTGTTCCCGAACAGTTGGGTTTTGCTCTCTATTGACCATTCACATTTATATCCTAGGATGAACAACCCAGGAAAGATCTATATATAGTTTAAATTCATGAAATAACAGCGTAGACTCTTCCTTGTCATATGTAAATAGAGTGACCTTGCTTCTTAGCTTCAAAAGCCTAAAGCAAGATTCATGAATAAAAGATAATTCAAGTTCTATATGAATGTGAATTCTTCTTCTGCACTTTATTTATAATTGAGAGCTTACTGAAAATTGTTAACATAAAATTTCACTATATTGGAAAAAAATGCTTTGATATTCAAGTCCTCAGTTAATGAAAATAATGTTCATTTGAGTTGATCTTCCAGAATATCTCTGTAAACTCTGTGAAGCAAAACAAAATCTAACAATTAGTAACTAAATGTAACTAGAATTAGGAAAATGTTACCAAGATTTCTAAATAGTTGGTCCTTGATCTGTGTTTTGTATTTTTACATGTTCTAGGCCAGAGTTAGTGATACTTCTCCTCAACCTTTGTTTTATGTTACGACTTTGTGTTATCAAAAATGAAAATTAGGATTAAAGTTTTTGAAAATTATAAAAATTGATGTTGACTTACCACTTTCCATCCTGGATGTTTCTGGTGGATTTCCTTCTTAACAGCAGTACAGATTTTCTTGTGAATGGTGTTCACTCCCTGGTAAGGGGTCCTGGTCTCCTGGAAAGCTCAGCCTGACTCTGGTGGGAAAGCCTTCTGCACACGGTAGTGATGCTTCTGAAATGACTTGCTCCAGATTTGATTAAATGCAAATCCTTTGGTGTGTGTTTCTCTACAATTTGCATCCCCAATGTAGATGATATATGATGGTACTTTTTCCCTCCCTACAAAGATTTTTATTCCCCATGAATGAGTTTCCATTAGGAACAAACTCTTTTAAAAGTTTATTATGAAAACAGGGAATCTATTATTTCTTTTATGAATAGCTGTAAAATTTCCCCATTGTCTTTAATTTAGAATTAGATTTAAAAAAATAATATATTTGTATATATGTATGTATGCAAAAGCCCATATTTGCCAGTAGGTACTATGCCTGTAATACTTAGATTATGGGTCCATGATTTTCAAGAGGTAAGCATCTTTCAGGTGGAGATGAAAATTGTAAGAAAATGTTTTCATTTAAGAACAGGAATCACAACGAATGTCACTTTAATACAATTGGATTGCTTTTTTATTATGTCTAAAACATAAATATATGATGTATAGCAGAGTTCCCTCATCCTATTAGCACATCATAATCATTTGTGAAGCTGGTTAAAAATACCTTTGTCCAGTTCCCACTCCTGTGGAATTCAGAATCTTTTGAAGTAGACCCTGAATAGCTATGTTTTAAAACAAGCTTTCTCATTTTTTTAAAAAAAGAGTCTTTTTGATACATACTGTTGTCAACTGTTCTAGAGCAAAATTTTTTAAAAACCATTTTTTAGGTACTTTCTGACATTCCTCTCATTCATCTTCAACTACTCACAGTTGCTGCTTAACCTAATTTTAGTTCTATCTCCCAGTCCTAAACAGAGTTAGAAGCCCTGGACATCTTCCTAGGCGTTCTGGATTTGTACAACATGTGGTATTTCAGGACTTCCAGTGGGTACCATCTAGTTGTTCCCAAGCTTAGCTGTGCCTCTGGTACTCTTGCCCCATGTTAAACCAATGGAATCTCGAATCAAAATATGTTCGAGAGACTGTGGAGTCCTAGAGACTGGTTGAGGGGTTTTGCAAAAATACAATATTTTCGCAATAAAACTAGTAAGTCATTTGCCTTCTACTCCCCTATTCTTTCATGAAGGTATAGGGGAGTTTTCTGGAGAAAACTCAGAGATATCACACAGATATTGGAGAAACAGATATGAAAATCCAGCTGTTTTCTATGAAGTTAGACATTTAAAAAGTTTGCAAAAATGCAAAGCATTTCCACTCTTCTCATTTAATTTTTATTTGGCTTGGGAAGTACATTTTTTACATAAAAGTTTATTTATGTTAACATGTAATTATTTATTATTGTTTTGAAATGAATAGTTTCAAAATTCTTAGTTTTGATTTTTAATATGATAAATAATGTGGCTATAACTCATATTAAGTAAAAAAGCTCTTGAGAAGCCCCAATAATTTATAGGAGAATAAAGGAGTCTTGAAATGGGAATGTTTGAGAACCACATCTCAAGAAGGACATCTGTAGTTTAAATGAGCTTCTAGGGCATTCTCATGCACAAATTTGAAGGTGGCTGCACTTCTTTTTTTTTATTGCATTTTAGGTTTTGTGGTACATGTGAAGAACATGAAAGATTGTTGCATAGGTACACACATGGCAGTGTGATTTGCTGCCTTCCTCCCCATCACCTACATCTGGCATTTGTCCCCATGCTATCTCTCCCCAACTCCCTAGCCCCCGCTGTCCCTCCCCTATTTCCCCCTGACAGACCCCAGTGTGTGATGCTCCCCTCCCTGTGTCCATGTGTTCTCATTGTTCAACACCCACCTATGAGTGAGAACATGTGGTGTTTGATTTTCTGTTCTTGTGTCCGTTTGCTGAGAATTATGGTTTCCAGGTTCATCCATGTCCCTGCAAAGGACATGAACTCGTTGTTTTTTATGGCTGCATGTATTCCATGATGTATATGTGCCACATTTTCCCTGTCCAGTTTATCATGGATGGGCATTTGGGTTGGTTCCAGGTCTTCGCTACTGTAAACAGTGCTGCAATTAACAATCGTGTGCAGGTGTCCTTATAGCAGAACGATTTATAATCCTTGCGATATATACCCAGTAATGGGATTGCTGGGTCAAATGGAATTTCTATTTCTAGGTCCTTGAGGAATTGCCACACTGTCTTCCACAATGGTTGAACGAATTTACATTCCCACCAACAGTGCAAAAGTGTTCCTATTTCTTCACATCCTCTCCAGCATCTGTTGTCTTCAGATTTTTTAATGATTGCCATTCTAACTGGCATGAGTCTGTTATTGGTGTATAGGAATGCTTGTGAATTTTGCACATCGATTTTGTATCCTGAGACTTTGCTGAAGTTGCTTATTAGTTTCAGGAGATTTTGGGCTGAGATGATATATTTGGGGTCTTATAAATATACAATCATGTCATCTACAAATAGAGACAATTTGACTTCCTCCTTTCCTGTTTGAATACCCTTTATTTCTTTTTCTTGCCTGATTGCTCTGGCTAGAACTTCTAATACTATATTGAATAGGAGTGGTGAATATACATATTTTTTATATATGTATAACTATATAAATATGTATATAGCTATATATGTGTATATACACATATATGTGTGTATACACATACACACACATACATATGTGTACACACACGTGTATATATACACATATATGTATGTGTGTGTATATATGTGTATAACTGAATATGTACATAGGAATTTTATGATTCTGAAATCCTGGCATATATATGTACATATGTGTATATGTATATATATGTATATGTATAACTTAATATGACAGTTGAAGATTTTGACTATGTAAATCAAGAAGCAGATTCAAGTAATTTTATTGAAATAGAGAAATTGTGCTGGGCGTGGAGGCTCAAGCCTGTAATCCCAGCACTTTGGGAGGCCGAGATGGGCAGATCAGTTGAGCCAGGAGTTGAGACCAGCCTGACCAACATGGTGAAACCCCGTCTACACTAAAGATACAAAAATTTGCCTGTCATGGTGGCACCTGCCTGTAGTCTCAGCTACTTGGGAGGCTGAGGGAGGAGAATTGCTTGAACCTGGGAGGTGGAGGTTGCAGTGAGCAGAGATCACACCATTGCACTCCAGCCTGGGTGACAGAGTGAGACTCTGTCTCAAAAAAGAAAAAAAAGAAGTAGGGATTTTCTTTCACATTTATGGGTGCAAGGCAGCAGACTGGCCAAAGGGTAGGAGACCTTGGCCAGATGTATCGTGCTCACCCGCTCTGCAACATTGTGATATTGTAAATAGCTGACCCCTTGTGTCCACAGGCTTCTCATCACTGCACAATTGCAGAGTGACTGTGTTTGGTAGTATCATTATTATGTAACCTATGGGCAATGGTACTGGTGGTGTAATGTGAAATGGTACCCAGGTCCAGATGTTAGATTCAGGTGTTATGGCTTGCTAAAGACAGCTTTTACAATCTTTTAATTCTGCTGGAGTGTTAGCAAACATATCTGGGTAAAAGAGCTAGGCAAATCCATTCAGGGATTCTTGCTTTCTGGCTGGAGGCTTAGCTTGAAGCCTGGCTTGAGCGCATCTCCAGGAAGGACTGAGGGGATGTGATGAAATGACCTTCAGAACTAGTCTCTTTCCAGATACAGCCGGGTAAGCATTGATGAGGAGGTTCCTTTCTTATTGATCTAGACAAAATATGGTATCTCACTGAAGCTAAGGAGCCACTGATTGTTAGACACACCATGATTTTATGTATCGATGAGAAGGAAGAAAAAAGCCGTTTAAGACTATGTCATAATGCCTAGCAATAGCCCTGAAACATGGATTAGTCACAGAGCCTCTCCTTGCTTTGGAGGGTTTTTTAAAAAAATCAATTCAAGTGAGGGACTTGGCAATTTCTCCTGCTTTCAGTTGCCTTGTCTGGCATTTAAAAGACAACGCTTTTGCATATTTCCTACCAAAATGATGTAACACACCTTTGTATATTTGTAAGTATCTACTTAGTTTCCATAAATACTAGGTGTTTGCTTTGTAAGAAAACGTGGAATTGTGGCCATTCCTCCAAAACTGAATATTTGTTTTACTGTTACCAAATTTATGTTCGTAGCTGTTCATGCTTTTTGTGGATGTGGTCATTTTTAATTTAAATGATTATCATAGTGCAGTCTTTTTGAAAACATTTTGAATGATATTTAAATCCAACATAGGCAGTACTAACAAGGCACCTCATCTGTCCACATTTGCCTGTGACTGTCTGGGTTTACTCTTGTCATAGCGTCCCATCTGTCTAGTGTCCCTTTTCTTTCTCAAAAGAGAGTCAATTTGGAGGATAAAATTATGTGGTTGTCTTGCACATACCTCAGTGGAGGTGGCAGCATAAACAGCTATGTCTGAGTTGTCATGATGGGAGCAGTGACAACTATGCCATAACCATTGCTTGGACAACAGTGACTGTGGGTACAACTCCATTTCAGAGATACTGAATGTAGTAAGACACCTGTGTAAAAACATAGGTCTCTTCCAGTCCATAGGATAATAAAGAACTTTTCTAAAATTGATTTGTCTGAGTGTTCATTTTCTTAAGCTGCTGTCCCTTTCCTCTAGTAAGGAATAGAAGTTAATTCTCATTCAGTCTTTTAAATGGATCACCTACTATGTGTGAGAAATTGCAAAATCCATTCTCTGAAGGGGCTGATGATTTAGTGAGGAAGACAGACATAAATGAATGATTAGAATGCAGTGTGAGAAGTGCCATTTGGAGACTATTATCCCAGGCTCCCAAGTGTTTAAAGTTCAGTATAGTGTTTCTCAACCATTTACAAATTCATATTTCTTTTTGATAAACCTTAAAATCCCCTCCTCCTAAAGATTCAGAAAGTGGCTTCTTCCTCTTCATGTTTTCTTGTCCTCTTCCTCTTTGTCCTTCTTCAAATCACGTTCTAGTTCTGCACAGATTAAGGTAATTCAAAGATGCTGGAGCCCTAATATGGCACAAATGTCTAGGGAGTTATAAATGGCCTAGAAAAGGGGTTTAGAAAAGAGGAAGGCCTTTTAGAGAAGTTGGCATTGCAGCTAAGTCTTGCAAGATGTGTGTATATGTGCACCCAAGTGTTTTGGGATATAATTAAAAGTCTCCTACGTACCCTATCTCCCTTCCATAGATGGTCATTATTAGTTTCTTGTGTATTTTTTCAAGGGTTTCTTTATGTACTTACTAGTAAATACAAATATAAATACTTTTTTTTATTATTGTAATTTAGGTTCTGGGGTACATGTGCAGATCACGCAGGATTGTTGCATAGGTACATACATGGTAAGGTGGTTTGCTGCCTTCATCCCCCCAACACCTGTACCTGGCATGTCTCCCCTCATTATCCCTCCCCACCCAGGTGTCCCCCCAACCCCCGCCACTGACCGCAGTGTGTGATGCTCCCCTCCCTGTGTCCACGTGTTCTAATTGTTCAACACCTGCCTATGAGTGATAACATATGGTGTTTGGTTTTCTGTTCTTGTGTCAGTTTGCTGAGAATGATGGTTTCCAGATTCATCCATGTCC
>CAUYLG010016517.1:0-10562 GCA_963573385.1 Cacajao melanocephalus
CTTCCAATTGCTGTTCTCCTTGTGGGGGTGGGACCAGCTGAGCCCGACTCAAAGCTCCGCACTGAGAAGCGCTGCGCCGCGCCAGGGCGCCGGCAAAACAGCTGCGCAGGCCAAAAGAGTCACGCTGGCAACACGTGTGGCTCCTCCGCCGGGGATCTCCCAGTTCGTGGGCCACAGAAATTCGTCTGAAATTGCAGCGTCCACTCGCTCTCTGTGCTTTCACTGGGAGCTACAATCCTGAGCTGTTGTTAATTCGCCATTTTGGATCTCTCTGCCTGGTGATGAAGTTTTTTCTGTTTCTTAGTTTTCCTTTGGCGGACGCCCCTTCCCCACACGGCTGGACCTTTCCGGTTCAGCTGTGCTTACTGTGAAACTCTCCGTCCTCAGCGCTTCCAATTGCTGTTCTCCTTGTGGGGTTGGGACTAGCTGAGCCGGACTCAAAGGGCACCCCGTCCGGTATACTCTGCGCCGAGAAGCGCCGTGCCTGGGCGCCGGCAAAATAGCCGCGCAGGCCAAAAAAGTCACGCTGGCGACCCGTGTGGCTCCTCCGCCGGGAATCTCCTAGTCTGTGGGCAACAAAAATTTGTCTGAAAATGCGGCGTCCACTGGCTCTCTGCGCTTTCACTGGGAGCTACAATCCTGAGCTGTTGTTAATCGGCCATCTTGGATCTCTCCGGTTTCTGACTTTTTAACAACCAGACCTAATATGAACTAACTGAGCAAGCACTCATTTATTACCAAGTGGATGGTGCTAAACCATTTAGGAATAATCCATCCTCATAATCAAATCACCTCCAAATAGGCCCCACTTCCAACATTGATAATTACATTTCAACATGATATTTCAAGAGGAAAGACATCTAAACTGTTCTTTCTAAACTTCAGAAGGGAAGAAGTCAAATTATTCTTGTTTGCAGATGATATTATTTTATATTTGGAAACACCTAAAGACTCCACCAAAAACCTATTCATCTGATACTAGACTTCAGTATAGTTGCAGGCTACAAAATCAACACACAAAAATCAGTAGAATTTCTTCATGTCAACAGTGAACAATATGGAAATCAATACAGTAATCTCATTTATAATAGCTACAAATTAAATTAAATATCTAAGAATAAACTTAACCAATAAGGTGAAAACCCTCCACAATGAAAACAATGCCATTGATGCAAGAAATCAAAGAGGACAGGGGAAAAAATATATGAAGGAAGGCTATCCCACGTTCACGGATTGTTAAAATGTCTATAGTACCGAAAGCAATCTAAAATGTCTATAATACTCAAAGCAAAGATTCAATGCCATCCCTATCAAAATACTAATGGCATTATTCACAGAAAAAGAAAAAATTAAGTTTATATGGAACCACAAAAGACCCAGAGTAGACGAAGTAATACTGAGCAAAAAAGCACAAAACAAAACTGGAAGAGTTACATTATCTGACTTCAAATTATATTACAGAGTTATAGTAACCAAAACAGCATGGTCTTGGCATAAAATTACACACATAGACCAATGGAGCAGAGTAGAGAATCCAGAAATAAATCAGTATATCTACAGTGAACTCAATTACAACAAAGTTTCTAATAATTTACATTCAGAAAAGAACAGTCTCTTCAATAAATGGTATTCAGCAAACTGAGTATCTAAGCAGAAAAATGAAACTAGAACCCTATTTCTCATGATATACCAAAATTAAATCAATTCAAATGAATTAAAGATTTCAATATAAGATCTCAAACAATGAAACAACTAAAAGAAAACATTGGGGAAATACTTTAAGATATTCGTTTGGGAAAAGATTTATTGACTAATACCTCAAAGCAAAGGCAACTGAAGCAAAAGTGTACACATAGGATTACATCAAACTTAAAATATTCTACACAGCAAAGAAAATAATCAACAAAGTAAAGAGACAACCCAGAGAATGGGAAAAAATATTTGCAAACTACCTATCTGACAAAGAATTAATAACAAAAATATATAAGGAGCTCAAACAATTCAATAAAAAAATCTAATAAACTAAATACAAAATGGACACAAAAATCCAAACAGCTATTTCTCAAAAGATGTACAATGGTAAACTGAAATATCCAAACATAATTGATTAACAGAGAAATGAAATTAAAACTGCAATTAGGTATCACTTCACTCCAGTTAAAATGGTCCTTATCCAAAAGATAGGCAACAATGGATGCTGGTGAGGATGTGGAGATAAGGGAACCCTCCTTCATTGTTGGTGGGAATATAAATTAGTACAGACACTACGGTCTGAGTATGTTGGATACTCAGACAACTAAAAACAGAACTACCATGAGATCCAACAATCTCGTTGCTAAATATATATCTGAAAGAAAAGGAATTAGTATATTGAAGAGATATCTGAACTCATGTTTATTGCAATACAATTATCAATAGCCAAGATTTGAAAACAACCTAAGTTTCCATCAATAGACCACTGGATAAAGAAAATCTAGTACATATACAATTCTGACACAAGAAATAATGGAATCCTGTCATTTGCAATAACACAGATAAAACTGGAGGACACTGAAATAAGTAAGGCACAAAAAGACAAATTTCATATGTTCTTACTAACTTGTGGGAGCTGAGAATTGAAACAAACTTGTGGAGAGAGAAAATAGAATGATGGTTATCAGAGACAGGGAAGGGAAATGGGAGGGAATGGAAAATGGGAATGGTTAGTGGGTACAAACATATAGTAAGTTAGTGGGTACAACAAGATGACTACGTTCAGCAAAAATGTGCTATACATTTTAGAATAACTGGAATAACTGAGAGAGTACAATTGAAATGTTTGTAACACAAAGAAATAGTAAATTATTGAGGTAACGGATACCCCATTACCTTGATGTGATTATTATGCATATATATATCTGTATCAAAATATTAGATATTTTATGTACATAGTAAAAGTACACACATACTATGTACCCATAAAAATTAAGCAAATCAAAATCACATTGAGATATGATCTCACGCCAGTTAGAATGATGATCATTAAAAAGTCAGGAAACAACAGATGCTGGATAGGATGTGGAGAAATAGGAATGCTTTCACAGTGTGGGTGGGAGTGTAAATTTGTTCAACCATTGTGGAAGACAGTGTGGAAATTTCTCAAAAATCTAGAAGTAGAAATATTATTAGGCCCAGCAATTGTATTACTAGGTACATACCCAAAGGATTATAAATCATTCTACTATAAAGACACATGCACATGTATGTTTATTGCAGCACTGTTCACAGTAACAAAGACTTGGAACCAACCTAATGCCCATTAATGATAGAGTGGATAAAGAAAATGTGCCACATATACACCATGGAATACTATACAGCCATAAAAAAGGATGAGTTTGTGTCCTTTGCAGGGACACGGATAAAGTTGGAAACCATCATTCTCAGCAAACTAACACAAGAAGAGAAAACCAAACACTGCATGTTCTCACTCATAAGTTGAAGTTGAACAATGAAAACACATGGACACAGGGTGGGGAACATCACACAACTGGGCCTGTCGGGGCTGGGGGGACTAGGGGAGGGATAGCATTAGAAGAAAGGCCTAATATAGATGATGGGTTCGTGAGTGCAGCAAACCCACCATGACGCATGCATACCTATGTAACAAACCTGCACATTCTGCACATGTACCCCAGAACTTAAAGTATAATTTTAAAAAAGAAAAAAATTAAGAATTAAGTTACATAATGTTATTTTAAATATTCAAAATTTTAATGAATTCCTATATAAGTAGCTACCTTGTACAACAAACTACTTGCCTTTATGATGTTGAGATGAGTTATGTTTCACATTCTTAAGATAAACAAAATAGTTAACAATTAATATTTATTAAGAATCTGTTGAGTACCTAGCAAGTTACTAAGACCTGAAGATTGAATGGTGAAAAATGTTTGGCTTATGTTCTAGTGATGTTGATAGGCAATAAACAAGGTCAATAGTTATAATTATATATGTATATTTGTCTTATAAAGGAGTCAGAGATATCCTGTGTGTATTTGTCCCTAGTCTGTTAATTTTTTCCCTGAAGGCTGAGACTCATTAGCTCAAAATGCTGTTGGCACAAAACTAAAATGTTTAGAGATCTGCTAATTTTAAAAACTGTCCAAACAACAAGGTTTTAACCAGGTAGAGACCACTCGTTTTGCACATGCAGGAAATCACATCCAGCATTTGTTATCTATGGATAAGATCCTCAGCAATTGCATAGCATTTCTCAGGTTTAAATAAAATATTGGTTGGCTGCATGTTAAAAAAAAAAAAATCTGTAACTTCCACGTTAATGTGATTTGTCATAAATCACTATCCTACAAACCTTGAGAAGCTGGATTTCTGGGGAGAGAGTGTTCTACTGCCCACGTCTGCAGGAAGTGTCGGATAGCCACCAATCCCTTCTGTACGATGAGCTGCGGAGGGAATTCCAGAGGGCAGTGTCTCAAGTTCAGGGCTTTCAGTGTAAGCACACTCCCTGCAGTGGAGAAAGGCAACTGTCAGCATTTCATATACTGTTCTTGAAATGGAAATGAGGAACAAGTAACAGTCAATGTTTTCACATTTTAAAAAATGATTCTATTCCATATTTGGGGTAAAATGATATTAACAGATGTCAAAGATTTGCTTTAAAGGTAACTCTGCAGGAGACAGATTCCACAAATTAAGACTGGGACAGTTACCAAAAAACAAATAAATAAAATCAAACAAACAGAAGCAGCCACAACAACCTTCACAATTCTGTAAAATTCAGAATACAAAGTCGTGATACTATATCACCTAAAACGCTCATTTTCAACATAAAAACTACAAGATGTGCAAAGAAAAGGAAAACGTGACCTACACTCAGGAAGTCAGCAGACAAGAGAAACTGTCTTTGAGGAGGCCCAGACGGTGCGTTTAACAAAGACTTCAAACTGACCGTTTAAATATGTTCAAGCAAATGAAGAAAATCATGTTTAACTAGAGAAAAATATAATACAGGACTCCGCAAATGTGAAATGTCACTAAAAATGGAAATTATTTGAACACTTGGAGGCTGTGGAAACGCCGGCCACTGAGAACTAAGACTCCCGTGGTGGGCAGTCGGCTAACGGGGGCTGGGTCCCTCAGCAGGCTCAGGGCAATGTCCTTGGAGTGAGGCGCGCTGGGGAAGCACTGCAGGGCCCAGTCCTGTGGCATCTGCCAACTTGAGGGGCCCAGGGTTTGGTGTGAAAGACAGATGCTTAAATGTTGGGTATTCAGGTGTGCTGCCTCTCAGCTGTGCCTGCTTTTCAGATAGGTAAGTTTTAGGCTCTAAAAACCGCAAATGCTTTGTTGGCCCTGTCCATCAATGGGCTCTGCCCTGAGCTCAGAGGTCCGGTTGGAAAATGGAGACTAAACTAGAAGCTACCTATCTAAAATGATACTGGTTTCCTTATAAAATCCTGTGGCAAGTTCCTATGATTTTGTATTATCTTGTCATCCATTTTTAGTCTTCAAATGAACCCAAACTCCTTCTTTAAAGAGCTTAAATTGTCTTTCTGTGCTTTGAGATGTAAATTTGCTATTCTGTTTTCTCTTAAACTGTGTAAGGGTTCCAGCCATAACTCGTTCCATTTACAAAGGCACAATTTAACCCAACTGTTCTCTTATTTTGTTTTGTTTTGAGAGGGTCTCACCCCGTCGTCCAGGTTGGAGTGCAGTGGTGGAATCAGTGCTCACCGCAGCCTTGAAGTCCTGGGCTCCTTAGTTAGCCTCCTAAGTACCTAGGAACACAGGCACGCACTACTGCACCTGGCTAATTTTATTTTATTTTACTTTTTGTGGAGATGGAGGTGTCACCATGTTGCCCAGACTGGTTTCAAACTCCTGGCCTCAAGGGATCCTCCTGCCTTGGTGCCCCAAGGTGCTGGGATTACAGGCAGGAGCCACTATGTGTGGTCTCAACTGTTCTTTTAAACTAGTGAGTTTTACCTGATTCATGACTAAAAATAAAATCAAAGCTATAAAGTCTTAGTGTTTGTGCTTTTATGTACACGTGTGTACATATCTGTTTTTACACTGTCTACATAGTAGCAGCTGACTTATAAATTAATGGGTACTCATAAATTAGTCTCCAAAATGCTTTTCACGTTCATAATAGAAATGCCTTCAGAATTTTAGATATTTGTGCCTGGGCTAATAGTCAAACAAATTTATACTGTTTCTGCTAGGTATTTTAAAGGTCATAAAACTGTTGCTTCTGTGATATTCCACACCTGTTTGTCTGTGAGCTTATGTCTTTGGTTTTGAGTGTTTACATCCTAGGGTCTAGACAAGTGGTCCTGACAAGGCCTAGGAACATATTTCAGTGGTAAAGCTTCCCAGGAAGGCCAGTGAGATGCAGCGGAGACAGCACATGGGGCCTGCAGAGGTGCGTGCAGGGTCTCAGGTTTCCTTAGCTGGGAGCCGGCGCCACCGCCCCTCACTGTGACTCACATGTCACACCTCCATTCCAACAGCACAGGCTGTATCTACAGCGCTTGAGAGCTACATTATCTTAGTCCTAGAAGTAGGAAGGATTTTAAAAATATTTAGCTCAGCCTCTTTTGTATGCCTGATACTTCCACTACAGGGTCTGGTAAGTTCAAAAGATAGCATTTAAAAGTCATCTTTTTATTGTTTTATCACTTACCCAGCTCCACAGGTAACATTTTGATAGGATTTCTTTCTAAAAGCAAAGTTTTCAGATGCCTTTAAAGCAAAACAAAACAAAAAAGTTTTAAAAGCAGGGAATTAAATGACTATCTCCAAAATATACCGTCAAGTTTCTTCATTTTTCTTCTCTTTCAGGGGCAACTTCAATACAGACACACAAGCAGGCTGCTGCCATACGCAGGCACAGGTCTGAGCCCTGCATCGCTGGGACGTGGGCCCAGGCAGTCCGTAGGCGTGGCGGTGTCCCGTGCTTTGCGGGGTAGTGTTCACCTCCAGCCTTTCTTCAACAGGTGACCCACCCGCCGCGTGACAACCACAAATATCTCCAAACATTGCCAACAGTCTCCTGGGGGCAAAACCTCCCCCAGTTAAGAACCCCTATTTTAGGCTTTCATACTTTCCAGTTATAACCTCACTGCAAGCCAGTCTTTCCTAAGACGTGTTATGAGGAATTCCCATGTTTTATGATGCTCTGTGAAAAATGTTTTTTATGGCCAAAGACATTTGAGAGACTTCCGCTACGCGGTATATCCTGCCCTTCGTGGAGATGAATCATTGGTACACCGGGGACTCTGAGAAGCCTCCACATGAGAAACACAGCTAAAGCAGCATTTCTGGAAGGCACCTACTTTCACTTAACACCTAGTAATGTCCTCACAAAATGCAGCCCAAAATATATCATGGATGCCTAGACAGACAGACGGACAGGAAAGAATGTAAAAATTTACTAGTGAAATGATGGAAAAATCTATATTTTCTATTAAACTCTATCTTGTATCTTTCATTGTACTATGTTTCTTGGTTTTCACATTTTATTATTATTATTATGTTTCGAGACAAGGCCTCCACCCTGTTGCCCAGGCTGGAGTGCAGTGACAAAATCTTGGCTCACTGCAACCTTAGCCTGTGCCAGCAGCTGAGACTCAAGGTGTGTGCCACCGTGCCTAGATAATTTTTGTATTTTGTGTAGACACAGGGTCTTCCTATGTTGCCCAAGCTGGTTTTGAACTCCTGGGCTCAAGTACTCCTCCTGCCTCACCTTCTAAAGTGCTGGGATTACAGGCATGAGCCACCACACCCAGCCCTCATTTAAATTAAGTTCAATTTTTTGATTGGTAACCCCACAGAAAAATCAGATTACTTAAGGTTTAGACAATTTTCTTTCTACTTACTTTCTTGGATTTTCCTTATTTGAAGTTTTTTTTTCTTTTTTTGAGACAGAGTCTCGCTCTGTCACCCAGGCTGGATCTCCTGGCACAATCTCGGCTCACTGCAACCTCTGCCTGCCAGGTTCAAGCAATTCTCCTGCCTCAGCCTCCCGAGTGGCTGGGACAGGCACATGCCACCATGTCCGGCTAATTTTTATTTTTACTTTTAGTAGAGATGGGGTTTCACCATGCTGGCCAGGCTGGTCTCAAACTCCTGACCTCGTGGTCCACCCGCCTCGGCCTTCTGGGATTACAGGTGTGAGCCACCACACCCGGCCATTATTTGAAGTATTGAAGGAATAAACTCTATGAAGTAAAGTTTTCTTGAAGTGAGCAAAAGTGGGTTATTTCAATGTTGTTTGTTTAGATCACTGTTTTTGATTTACTCCCTCTGAATTTTGCTAATATAAAACCAGCTAACCAGAACAGCACCTGCTCTCTGTAAGGTGAACAGAGGCCTCCAGGTGCTGAGGAGGGCAGCAAGGGCAGCTTGTGCCCTCAGCTTCTCCAATGCCGGGCCTTCCTGGGCAGAAAGGTTCTGGCCCACCTGTGTGCTGCTGGGTGGGGCTGGGTTGGGTTTTTGCCTGAGGGGGATTGCAGGGGGTGCATGTTTACTATTAACCTGAAAGTACAGAATGCATTTTTCTACCTTAAGTAATAATATTATTAAAATATTCTGAGCCCACTTAAAATGATACTTATAAATGTTAATTCCTTAAATACTTACTACCAGTAATTCAAAGCTTACCCATGGATTCTTTAGTTTCATTGGTTTTGAAATGAACATATAAATGTGAATACTGAGTCGGACTTGTTTGCTGACGAGTGATGAACTGGTCCACGTTTCCCCCTTCTTCTCTCTGCTACGAGCTCACACACCCAGGACACTGAGAAGGGGGCTCATTAACACCGCCACCCTTTTAATTACGTGTTTTGAGAGGTTCAAGACTTTAATAAGCCTGTAATCACTTCGCATTTCTGAGTAATATTGCTCAGCTCTGTAGCTGATCTAATTTGAATATTATCATGGGTTACAGATCACAAATAAAAGTGTATCTTCAAAAACATGAGACAGCCTGCTTTGATGGCAAAATCAAAGAATTTCAAATTTTGAGAACCATACACTTATTTTAGGGAAAAGAAGAGTAGTTATGGGAACAGGTCTTAGTTCATTTACAGCCTCTGAGTAGCACTTACTCTCCAGAACTGTGTAAGGCTAAAACAATTTGTGGATAAAATAGCACCCAGTGATTCTAAACCCAGATGATGATCTTGTGAAGAAGAAATCCTTCCCAAACACTCTCAGCCACAGGCTCAGAAGCCTCCTGAGGCCGTGAGGAACAGGGTGGACACCTGCCCAGAGTACCTGGCTCCTACGCAGCTCCCATCAAACAAGCAGCTGGCCTGGCGTGGCAGATGTACCAGCTGAGCCAGAACACGCCTCCCCTCGAGGTCCATCTGTGATCCGCCCTGCAGACCCCAGAGTCCCTGGGAGCGCCCTGGAGACGCACCTGGTGTGTTTCCAACTGCTTGAGACACCACTTGTCACTGGGTGAGCAGCTTCCTCGCAGAGCCCGAAGACCACAGGGTGAATGATGCATGCTTCTGTTCTATTACGTGTGGCAAAATACACTGACTTCTTATAAAACATTTTCAAAGCCAGTGAGTTCAAGGCCAGGGAAGGGCCTCCTACAAGCCTCAATTCTGCTGTCACACAGTGGCCACCAAGGCTCTTTGGAGACACAATTCGTCACGTAGGAACTGGGGGTGCCCTGGACACCCCTCTTCTTCTTGTGGCCCCACACCCACCCGCATCCCACAAGCTCTGGAGTCCCACTGAGGCCCTGCCATGGCCAGCCATGCCCAGGATGCCCCTCCTGCATGAACTGCTGCTGTGGTCACAGCTGGTGTCCCACCCCACCCGTGCCCTCGAGCCCCCTCCTCACAGAGTGACTATAAGCCAAGTCTGACACCAGCCCTCTCTACCCAAGCCCTTCTGTAAAATCCACAATGAGACCCTGGCCTCTGAGCCCCACCACCCCCTCTAGAGTCCTCCCCCACCACACAGGCCTCCCTGCCAGCCTGCACCTGCCAGGCACATGCCCACCTCAGGGCTGTGTCCAGACGCACTCATATCAGAGGAGGGGCTGTGGGTAACCCCCTACATGGGCACCAAGGAAGGAGAGCTGTGCAAACCCCAGGCAAAGTTAGTGCCTGAAGAGTATCTTAGTTTATAGTGTTATTACTCAGCTATTTCCTTTATATAATCCTTTATATGTAATCATATATTAGTTCATACAATTAGTGACTGAAGTATAACTTACTGCTTACATATATCTAGCTCATATAATCATACTTAGAACTTATATCTAATATACTTTGTTCCATATCATCTTTCTATATAATCATATAGGTATTGTAGTCGGAGCTGTACTGACACATTTAGTGCTGATTTATACAATCCTTCTATATAACCATATTATAGTTTGTAGTAGGAGGAATGCCTAAAGCAGTCACAGAGCAGAAGCAGCGCATGGGAAAACAGCCAGACCAGGACGAGAACTGAAGACCCAGGTGGTGGCGTCCCTGCCTGAAAGGGCATACGCTGTACGGCAGGCTTGGAGCAAGAGCCTCTCCTCCTGAGAAAGG